>VZTZ01030478.1:230027-266609 GCA_013400955.1 Drymodes brunneopygia | reverse complement strand
AGCGCTACAACTAGTTTTGTGCCGGTCACTCCGTTCCCTGAGACCCACCCCCTTCGTTGAATATTCATGAAACGGGCGGGACCACGATCATCAGGTCGAGGCCCAGTGCTCCTGTCCCGTGGCCCCACCTCTGTTCGAATATTCACCAGGGGGCGGGGCCCGCTGTCACTCGTTCTGGGCCGCGGAGCTCGGTCTCCAGCGGCGGCTGGGATGTACCATTCCCTCCTTCGAGGGGAGAGCGGGGGGTTAGGGGAATGGCCCGGTCCACTCGCCACTTCCGGCGCGTTGCCATGGCTGCCGTCATCAACTTCCGGCGTGCCGGGTAGGCACGGGATTGCGGCGAGAGGCGGCGAGGCGCGGCCGCCGCAGTGAGGGACAGCCATGCCCCCCAAGGCGGCCGACAAGCGCCGGCAGGTAAGGGCTTGCCGGACTCCCGTGGTGGCAGCGCAGTGGTAACGTCACCTCAGGCGCCATGACGTTACACCCGAATGGCGTCACTGCGGCGCCTGGCGGGAGGCGCGGCCCACAAGAGGGAACGTCGCTGTGCAGCCCCGCTGTGGTCCTCTTGGTCTCGGCTCCTGCTCTGAGCGCTGTCCTTGGCGTGACGTCAGCGGTGATGTCACCGTTCCCCAAACCATCGCCCGTGACGTCACAGTGTGCAGAACCGAATCGCAGAATCGTTAGGGCTGGAAGGGACCCCTGGAGTTCACCCAGCCCAATCCCCCTGCCAAGGCAGGGTCACCTGGAGCAGGTGGCACAGCAACACATCCGGGTGGTGTTTGATGTCTCTGAGGGAGACTCCAGGGCCTCCCTGGGCAGCTGTCCCAGGGCTCTGCTGCCCTCAGCGTAAAGAAGTTCTTCCTTGAGTTGTGTTTTAGTTCATGGACACTGCTCCTTGTCCTGTTACTGGGCACCACTGAAAAGAGTCTGACATCATCCCCTTGGCACCCACCTTTGATATATTTATGTACATTAGTGAGATCCCCTCTCAGTCTTCTCTTTTCCAGACTGAACAGGCCCAGTAGTGCATGAGGACATGCAGTGTCTCCTCATAAAAAAGATGCTTCGGACCCCAAATCGTCTCTGTGGCCTTCATTGGACCTTCTCCAGTAGCTCCTTGTCTTTCTTGTGCTGAGGAACCCAGAATGGGACACAGCATTCCACTTGTGGCCTCAACTGGGGCCAAGTGAAGGTGAAGCATCACCTCCCTGCTGGCCACACTCTTCATGATGCACCCCAGGATACCATTGGCAGCATGGGCACACTGCGGGCTCATGGTCACCTTGTCACCTGCCAATACACCCAGGTCCTACTAAGCAGAGCTGAGAGGGTTGAACTGACAATTTAGGTTGCCCTACAGAGCTGTAATCCCACAGTGTTGGGTGTGGCAGTGGGGTCAGCACAGCCCCTCTAGGCCCTGCTGACTGCCTGGCTGCGTCACATTGTGTCACTCTGTCCCTTCACCTGCCTGTGGCACCCTGAGAGTTCTGTGGCCTTACACAGCTGCTCAAACCAGTCTGTCCCAAAGCTGCAGCACTTCTCACTCTGTCACGATGCTGTTCAGTCCTGTGAGACTACAAAGTCCTCAGACATCATTGTCAGGCCATTTCATCACACTTCCAGTACACAGCACCGCTTCCAAGGCAGGTTCTAATGAACTCAGGGTCTCTCCAACCTGCCTGAGGATCTTCCAGGGACACTGAGCAGACAGGATAAAATCCTTTTTCTTGCATAATTTTAAAAAACTCTCTTAGTTATATCCAGCTGTAAGTTTTGCCTCTTTCCTTTTGCTTTGCTGTTTGGTCTTTGTTCAGCTCAAGCAATGGAGAGGAGTAATTTCCCACCCTTCCTAGCCCTAACCCTACAGTACTGTGGGGTCTATGTCTGTGAGACCTCACTGTATTCCTTTGGACTCTGTGTGGACATGTCTGCACGCATCCACTTTTAGGAGGAAAAACTCAGATTAATTCCTGGGTCTTGTCTGCTGCTGGACTATCAAAATGATTGATTTAAATAAACCCTGATAAAACCCTTTTGTTAACATGTTTAGGTTAATCCCAATGTACTTGGTGTTAGGTTTGATGGGAGGAGGGTTAGCAGGCATGTAAGCAAGAGTGAGAGGATCACTCTTGTATTCCTAATCCTCTACTAATTACTAACAACTACCAAGATACAAAGGGCTTTATAAAAGTTCTCAAAGGGCAGAAACTCAGAACCAAAACCCACATCTAGTCCTAGATAATGAAGATGTTTATGCTAAAATTGTAAAAAACCCATTAATGATGATACAAACTAAACCAGGGATGAAATCTGAATTTCAGTTTCTTTTATTTTCAGAATTTCCACATAAATGTTTTCAGTCACTTTCAGTAGCCTTTATCTCAAATACTCCAAAATGGAGAGGCTTGGATTGACAAACTTAATGTGCTTTAAAGGCATTCCTTTTATTTTAAAGTTCTTGAAACATCATAAACTGTGTAAACTCTGAGGATATTTGGCTTTTCGCATAGCTTTCATCACAATAACTTAAAAGGCAGTTGTTTTAACTTGTCATATATTGCATTTCCTATATTTGCCTTGAACTTGTTAAATCTAATTGCTTTTTCACATCCTTTTATCTGCTAGAATATTCTTGCAGTGGAGGAATTGTGCGGTTGACTACCTGGCTCTGAGTCCAGAGGCTTTTGCCTCATTTTCCCTGACTCAGAGTAGAAACGACATCTCAGTGGCTTTGGGAGTGTGGGGGGTGAATGCCTTTGCACTACTCACTGCCCAGCCAGGGCCTGATATTTGATATCTACTGGGCCTTAGTGGCCACTGTAAAACTAATTGGTGAGTCAAGGTTTAGGTTCCAATTCCTGACAAGAATTTTTCTGTAGTATTATGCTCTTTCCCCCTGTCCCTGTGCTTTTTATACCTCTGTTTTTTATATATTCCTTTATTCTGCTCTGCCTCTTAGGTTGTTCACTGTTGTCTGCTTTCACTTTGAAGATTTTCTTCCTGAGTTTGTTCTCAAAGCTGGGATACTTACCTGTACATCTGTTCCCTTTTACCATGTATCACTTCCAGCTCCTCCTCTCTTTCATGACTCCATGTTCTTCAAGTGCTTTGTGATCAATTATTTTTTTTTTCTTCTTCTCCCTTATGTGGGGGTTGCCTGCTCTTCTTCTGTGCCTGTCTTGTATCTGCTTTCTCCTCTAACATCAATTTCTTGCTTTATTTCACTCTCTTTATCCAGGTGATTTCTGCCCCCAGCTCAATCTCCAGCCATGTGATGGGTGAAAATATGTCAAAGTTGCTGTTCAGCAAGTCATAAAAGAAACAAATGGACCCCTTCCCCAAATACAGAAAATAATCAGACTCCAGTCTTTTCTTCTTGTATTTTCTTCTTTTCTTTTTTTTTTCTTTCCCTGAGAAGGCTTTCAAGGTGCTTATTTGTTCTTAAATATGCATTAAACCATCCATGGAAGTTAAGACAAACATTCCATTTAGTGTCGCTCAGAAAACATTGTAGAATGTATTGGCAAATAGCTCTTAAATTGGCATCCCTAGTGTGTGCAAATAAATATCTGCTGCAGAGCAGGCTAGAAGTGACTTTGTTTCCATGCTGTGATTTCTTGCTCCTTGTGCCAACTGGTGGTTTACTCTGGAGTTTGCTAATAGTTGAAACAGGAATAAAAAGCTAGCTGGAAACTTATTAAACAGTTTTACAGAAACGCCAAGCTTAGCTCTCATAATGTCTCTACCTCTTTCTTTTAGAATCCTACAAGCACATTACTACATTACAAGTACATTACATTTCCCCCACAATTCTAGTTTATCTCTGTGCTGTGCTGCAGAGGAAGTGGGAATGACTGTCTCTGCTCAGGAGGATGAACTAAACTTAACAGGAGCGTTCTGTGATTGCTCAGCCTTGTAGCATGATTGTATTATGGTGATAGCTAGCATGGAGAGCAGAAGGGCTGCAGGAATGTCCCTTTAACAGGGACATTAATAGTCTGGGTTTGTCATTTGCCCTGATGAGTGTTTCATTAATATGTAATCAATTTTCAGTCCTTGGAAATTTTGCTTAATGTGAACTGACACTTCAGCTTGTCAGAGTGACCAACCCGCATCATCACTGCCACCGGTATTTTGGGCTGGATCTGCAAATCCAGGTCTACGTGTCCACCCTTATGCTTTAAGTGTAAGGAGAAATTTTACATTTTGTCAAAGAGTCACTGAATAGTGGAATCTGGCTCCTCACCATAAAGTGACCCATTGCAAGATCTATTCTGAAAGGGTCAGTTTAATCTGGCAGTATGGGAGAAGGATGTACCAGCCAGCAAAGGCTGTAGTGACAACCCTAGTCCTGGATGGCAGCACAGCACATTTGGTAGCAATCATTGCATCTCCTATTTGGATAGTCAGGGCCAGCCTTGGGGAACCTGAGGAACAGGCACATTTTTCCTATAAGGATTTCTTTGCTCACTAATTCAGGATTCAACCTGGTTTTAAATGAACAGTGTCTCTAGAGAGTAAATCTCTGCTTCCTAGGTCACTAGGATGATTTATTTACCACCAGAACTGACACTGCCAAGTCAGAGGTTTTGTGCAGCAGATGATAAAATAGTTGAAAAGTAGCACTCTGGAAAAAAGCAGTTCAAAAGGAAACAGACTTGGAAAATAACTTCAGAGCTTTCACTATTCAGTCAAGAATACCAAATAGCAATAGGTACTGATACCCGTCTGTTTTGTATGAATCCAGTTAATGAGTCTCAGATCAGCAGTTAGTGATTGTCATGTTACCAACACAAGGGAGAGCGATGTGATAAAAAATGTGGATAGAGTAAACAAGAACAGGACCTGAATGTTTGGCTGAGTGCAATTTTTAAAATTGCTTCATTGCTGGGTAATCTGGTAACATTACTAGGGTATTGAGGACAAAACTTCTAAACATTGCCTTTGATGGTTACCCTCTGCATCTTTTTCTTTTTGGATGCAGAAGTATGATACCTCTTATGAAATGCCAGCTTGCTAGAGCTTTCTTTTAAAACCTTTTCATTTACAGAAATGGTCTTTAGAAACTAGCCAGTAGTTTCTTCTTTGTTTTCCTATTTAATGACTACAGAAAAATTAAATATGTATTACCCAGACATCCTACCCAAAATACAAATGGAAATGCTTGTTGGATAGCTCAGCAGCAGGGAGACTCCCTGCTGAAGAACTTGATTTTGCAGCTATTCGTACCTCTTGGTGGCTTGTCTGCAACAGAGGGAGAAAAGGGAAAGGAATATTAAATGGCATTTAAAACATCACTTTTCGTCTGTTTCCTGTTTTCATTTTTATCATCCTGTTGGGTTATGGTATCTTGGCTGTAGTCAATAGTCAGTTTGTCTTGCAGCATAGTAGATGTCTGGCCCAGGGAAGAATTCAATTCCTAGGTGCTGCTATCATACACACCCTGGAAGAAAGATCCTTGAAAAAAACAGTCACTTGGGTCTTCCGTAGCCTTCATTTAAGTACTGTGACCACTATGGGCTTCTAATACCTTTTTGCTGTTCGAAGTGTGGTAGTCTGTTAATTTATTTAATGTGAGGTAGTCATCAGAGTAAAACATGATGAGCCTCCATGAATTCTGACTTTGACATTTTTCTCTGGAGCACTTGAGCACCTCCTGGAGTGGTCAGAGCTATGATGGTGACCTGAAGGTGAAAAAGTCCTTAA
The DNA here is from genome assembly GCA_013400955.1 of Drymodes brunneopygia. Taxonomy (NCBI): domain Eukaryota; kingdom Metazoa; phylum Chordata; class Aves; order Passeriformes; family Petroicidae; genus Drymodes; species Drymodes brunneopygia. The sequence continues at coordinate 260,903 of VZTZ01030478.1, read as the reverse complement.
TGCCTCCTGCCTGTTCCTTAGCAACCATGTCTCCCTTTTTTTCCCCCTGATATAAACTCCTCATGATTATTCATACTCCTCTTCTTGTTAATTAATATTATTATTAAAGCCAGGGACAGGAGCACGTTTATTAGGAAGATTTAAGAAGATTGTTGATTTCTTTTCCCTGTAGCAAAAACATCATTAGTTTATCTAAAATTTGCTAAAATGTAACTATTTGGATTGTATAGTTCTTTGTAGGATGTCTGACTCGGGCTATGGATTACAAAAAGCCCACACTACTTTAGATGCTGAACAATAAAAACCAATAAACTGTAGCAACATAACTGGGAGGACTGAATTGAGGCACGAATCCTACAAAAAACTAAGTGTGTGACTATGGAATTAAGCTGTGTATCATAATGCATGTGCCCAATGGGATGAATTGAATGTTTCCCTGGCAACCTTAATTCTTACATTTTCTAAGTTCTGAATGCTTGTCTTTGAGATGTTAATAATAGTCTGTTAATTTTTTTTCCTGTGGCTAATGTGCTACACAAAAATGTGCTTGAATTTTAAACATGCATATAAAGGCAAGTTATTGGAAACGTCTTACTAGTGAATATACAACCATTATGTTGATTCACAGTTATAATTTATTTTTTATTTGTATTGCAAATGTGTTCATGACCTCTTCCCTATTGTACAAACACTGTGTAATGTATTTTAGGTAGCTGTCAGAGCAAAAGGATTACATTTTTAATCATACTTTATGGGTAATACATTGTTATAGTAAAAAGAAGAATGAGGAAGCAATAACAATCATTCTGAGCCATGGTGGCAGGACACAAACTACCTAGGTGGTATCGAGGACTCTTTACAGCTAATGTGGCAGAGAGAACTTTTAAGAAAAGGTATGAAAAAGGAAAGTGTTCTGGCTTTGGAAAGATTTACAGAGACTAGGAGCTTGCAAAAAAACCCCAGCAAAAGAACAGAGCACAGATACACCAATAAAAAGGGATGTCATATTAGAACTGCCATTTTCATCAAGCAGCACAGCAGTATTGTCTGTACTATTATCTGAATTAGTAGGCAGGGTAAAAGATTTTGTGTTCTTGACTGACTTATGTTTGCTCCCCAACTTGCTTCTTGTAATAGTTTTAAACAGATCTACTAGTTTTGATGACCTTCACCTACTGCTAATATTGCCAAAATACTAGGATTTCATCCTTCCTCTTCTTATTTTTTCATGTTTATGCCACCTTCCAGCTGGGTTCCAGAAGTTTGAGATACTTTGGGATAACCTTCTGCAGCATAGATGGCGGTAGCAGGAATGATGCTTGCAGAGCAAAGTATGTCTTTGCTTTTTATGCTGACTTCTGTAGAGTACTGGGTCAAGTGGAGTTACAGTCCCTACCTTCACTTGCAAGAGTCCAGAACATCCAACAAATAAGTCATTCAACTTTTGTTGTTGTTGAAGTAGGTCTCTGTGTTGTGGGGGATGTTTCAGCTGGGCAGGTTGTTCAGTTTTGGTGAACGACCCCAGAATAAGCTAAGGACCAGCTCCTTCTTAGACTGCTCCAGGTGTGTCTGTCCTATCTTTGTGGAGCACATGTGGAAGAAAGCCCTGGACCCACACTGATCTCTGTGTGCTGGCTCCCATCCTCCCACTTCAGGTTTACCATGCCTTGGGTGTGGGCTGTGCCCATGCAGTGCAGCATTTGACCAAGGATCTGTGTGATAACAAAGTAGTTCTAAAGCATAATTGTTCAGGTTGGAGGGAGTGGTTGGAGCTTAGTTCAAAATACCAGACATAATAAGTATAATTTTATAACTGTCCTGTCAGTTGTGTGCTTGCTCCCTGCTGTAGGAAGCTACTTTGCTTAACTCTAGGGAGCCACAAAGCAAGCTGTGACAGTCAGCAAGTAGAGGCTGGTAGGAAAGCATGTATGAGGCATGGAGAAGGCTGGTAGATCTCACTGACAGATGCAATGAAACTTCTTCCTTGAACACCATCTCCCAGCCATCTTTTGATAAAGGTTAAAAACATGCATAGAGTCAAAGTTAAGACTTTCAGAGCCTGGTTCTATGTTTTACAATAGTCTGTAAATTTTGTTGCACTCAAAATCTTGTTTAAGGGCAAAGAAAAGGCATAACTTACAAAACTAAAAATTTCATGTCATTGTGACTGAAATTTTAGTCTGAACATTATCATCAGTCCAGATGTTTTCATGGCAGAAAATAAGAAATATTTCTGTGCAAAAAAAATCATTAATAGTGATAGTATAGTGATAATGTAGTTAAAGTTGTTGCATGAAAACTTCCCAGTTTCTCCCTTATTTCTGGTATTTTGCTCACCCTTCTTCCAGTGCTCCGGTTCCTAAAGTTGATGGTTTAATTTTGCTGTTGGTGGTACTGTTGGTGTGGATATTATGACAAATTGTTAGCAACCAGAAACCTTCATTGGGGAGGATAAGATGTCCATTTTGATGGTTTCTTCTTCACCTGGAGTTTCTTTTATATGTTAGCATATATATATTCACATTTCTGTTTTTCCATTGGTCTGGTGTTCCACGTTACACCTCATATTACTGCATATGGTGTTTTTCCAGTACGCTAGATACTATTTTTTTGTCTTCTTTGCTACCAGATTTTGTTCAGTTCCCCTGTCTGCAGGTCTGCAATTCTCTAACTGACCGGTGGTGAGATACTTACAGCTGTGGGGTCTGTGATGTCAAGCATGTGCCCCATGTCTTATCATCCCCTGCCTCTACTCCTCTGTGCCGTATCCTGGGTCTCCTCAGGGTCCCTCTATCATATCAGGCCTGTACTGTATCATTAAATTCCAGTCATAAAACCATGATGGTACTGTTCAAAAACAAGGGAAATAGAGACAGCTAGCCACAGCTCTCTGGTTGATTAGAAAAATTGTTCATGTTCTACCCTTCAAACCCTTTATGGTATGGGAAGCAGCTCAGGGTTTGTGCTGCTTCCTTTCAGTGCACTCATAACTCTAGCTTTTCTTTGGTCTCACTTTTGGATTTTAATACTGTTGCAGATATTTATTCACAGGTGGCTCTTCGGATTATGTTAATTGAAATCTGTGTGACTGCTAGAACCAATTATCCTCAGACTGCATTTGCTAATGGATAAATGCTTTTGTAGACCCATTTACAAAGGATAATAGTAAGTAGACTTCATTTCATGTTTAAAATTAAGAATTTGATTTTGATTTGGATCTGAATAAAATTCTGCTCTGAAAATCTGTTTAAGTCACATCTAATTTACACATGGCAGGGTCCTTGTTCTCTCCAACACTGTTGTCCATTGCCAAGCAATCACATAGGGGAGACAGGCCAGCTGCATGATCCAGTCATCTCAGTAGTGATTGTGGCATGGGGGCTCTTAGCCTCTCTGCTCTGCAATCAGCCCACAGTGGGACTATAAAGAAAATGTTATAACTTTTGTTTTCTCCACCTACATCACAAAAATCTGTATTTCAATGTGAGGCACATTTTCTAAGCATAGAAATGTATTGTTCTGCTCATTTTTCATTGCTTCTAATATGTATCTTCTGGAATAAAGACAATCCCAAATGCCTTGTTAGTAACAGCAGTTTTTTGTGTCTTAGCTTGTACAAAGAGAAACAACACAGAGACACAGTCTCAAATCTTTGCTGAACTTTGTTCTCCTCTGAAAATATTTCTTATCTGAATTCTTATTGTCAGATTTTAACAAGTAATAGGGCTTGATGAACAATGCTTGGGGATTCTGCATCAAAGTCTTTATGGCTTTTTTAATTGTTTAATACATAGAGAGTAGGTGGTGGAAATGAATATTTAATTTTCATAATGAAGGGGAATCATGAGGGGAGGGTAGGAATCTCTGTAGAGGCTTGTGCTCCTGAAAGTGTTCTTAAGACATATGGAAGAGAAGAGGAAGAATAGATATTGTGATAAAGCTGTACTTTCTAGAAGAAGAACTAGGAAAACCACATGAGAGAAATAAGTGGCAAACTTAAAAAGCAAGCAGTGGTTCTTTGCGTTATCATGTAGTTTGTACTGCAGGAGTCCTTGCTGTGGAAGTTGTGCATGCTGAAAATGTGCATGGATTCCAAAATCACAGAATAAATTTGTGGAGAAAAAGGCTCACTGACATGGAATAAAAAGGATAGCATTTCTGGTTCAAGTCCCTGTGGCAAGCTGAGAGGTCATCCTGGAGAGAATAGAATAGATACCTTCTTTTGAATAGGGTTGGTGAGAGATACTTGGCTAGGTGGACCTTTGATCTGAGCTGAAAGGTACACTCTGATGTTCTTCTGAAGAAAATCAATCAACCCATGGGAGCTTGCTCTCCCACCCCTTCATTTTCCTTCCCTCTTGTCTAGTGTCCCCTTCTCTTCTGTCACAAAGTCAAACACTTTTTCCCAAGTAACTCCTCTGCTTTTTTCATCTATACCATCAAATGTTATTTGTGATCCATCCTGAAACTGTTCTTGCCAAGGTTTCTAATGTTGTTTCCTTTGTTTGATTTATCAGCTCTCTCTCTTCCTTCAGGGTTCATGGTCCTGTCTGTCCCTCAGCATCTCCTCAAAAGGATCCTCTTAATTTCCTCTCCCACTTTCTCTTAAATATTCACAAAGCTTTGTTACTTGTGCCCTTCTGTTATTCCTTAACTCTGGGTAGGGTAGTCTGCCTCTATGAGGCACCCTATAAACAACCATTTAATTGTTTTCCTTAAAGTCTGTCATTAAAAAATTTCTGTGCTTTCATGTGTGCAGAGGGGTTGACAGTAGTTAATTTCCCAGCTGTTCATCAGTATTTTCCATGTTATCTCAGAGCTCATGGCTTTGTGGGTGTGGATCTACTGTCTTTGGGCTCCCAAAGTATGCAAGCGCTTGGGACAGGAGTAGCCTTTTAGTGTGTTTGACCAAGGCACTCAAATGTGTGTATGACATTTGGGTGTATCACAGACTAGGACAGACTAGTAGCAGTGTACAAGCCAGAGCCTGGAATTTCTTCATGCTGAAAAACCACTGCCTTGTGTTGTGAAAGTGGCTTTCCTTCAGATAATTTGTAGAGAGAATGCTGGCATACTCAGCTTTTAAAACAAACCATTGGAGCAAACATCAAAATTTTATTCTTCTTTGGTTAAACAAGGAAAAAAGATGCTTTGAAAGTTTACATTGGATGTGTTCTTGCTTTAGGGTGGACCTTCAGGAGGAAAGGCAGGAAAACCTGGTAAAGCTGGACAGAAAAAACGGGTAAGATCCTCTTCAAGTCTTAAAAAAAGTTTTTCTTTTTTTAGCTGTGAGATGCAAAAAAGGTTTTGTTTTGGTTTTGTTTGTTTTATAAAATCTGTAAAATGTCAATTGATTTGTCAGTAAGAGGTTGCTATAAGTTTCCACTGAGAACAGAAATACGCCAGCAAGTTAGGATGAAAAATATCACCTAGAACAAAGGCAAAATTTAGGTAAAATGAAATATGAAAAGATTAAAATAAAATGTTAGGGGTGTGAATTCCAAAATACAAGCTGGCTCAGACTGTGAGAAAACTGCCTGATCAGTTTAGAAAATTCGAAGTATAGCCCATATTCACTTAACAAGGAAGTACAAGCATTAGAGAAAATAGCATTCAGTTTTTTGACTCATGATAATCTTTTTGCTGTTGGACAAATAAATTATTAGAATACCCTGATTTAATCCACCTTCGTCTTATTTAGCTCCATTGACATGGATGGAAGAACAGTGTACATGCTTTAAAGGCATATTGATAAACAGCTTTTCACTTTCGTGGGACAAATCATAGTCTCATTGAATGTTCCTCTTTTCACCATTTAAAAATGAAAAGTTATATACTTTAAAGTGGAAATCACGTATAAAAATGTTAAAACCACAATATTTCTTATCTGATTCACTTGAGAAAACGGCCACTGAGCTAACTGACATCAAATTGTGTATGATAAATGTCCTACAAGCAGGTGTTCATGTGGGGAGCATTAAATCACAAACAACAGTTCTGCCGTCATCGTCTCTTGTGCATCAGAGCGCCCGACCTTCCTCACGGCTTGCCTCATTTCAGCTCCCTTGGGGAAACAAATAAGGCTCCAGCCTGTGACTTTCCCTGGGCACTTGGAATATGCAAAATTCTCTGTTACTTTCAACCACTGCACATTTTGACACAGTGTTGTGCTTTTTACCTTTGTGGTGCTCTGCAGGTAGCAAAGCATTGCTGGGTCCAGCCTCTGTCACTGCAGCCATAAGCTGTACTTACACCTTGGACTCGTCCTCAGCTTTGTATGGCTGTAAAGTTAGCAGGCCTGAGAGAACTGTATTTACAAGAATGATTGATTTATTTTAAATCAACTCATTACACATTTTGAACTGAGGGAGAAATTTTGCCTGGAGCAGTTAAGCACTTTAATCAGCAGCTATGTGTTCTGATATTCTTTTCTGTAAAGACAATTAATTGAAATTCATTCCTACAGTGATTCATTTTCTTTTTAATGACCTTATATCATGACATCCACTCACTGCTAGCCCAGGGAGAGCGGCAGTCTGTTGTTGGGAGAATGGAGGCACACTGGCCTTTGCAAGAAATTGGTTAACATTCCTCCAGGAGCTGCATCCCTGCAGCTTAGTATTTCAAACTAAATTCTAAGAGTAGCTTATAGAATAACACATCAGGAGTAATTGCAGGTTCCTGGCTTGTGCCCTTGAGTAGTCCTTAAGTCCTGTAATACTCTTGGGTATTACGTGGCAAGGGAAACAGAATTGCCAACTTTTAAACTGAGATTGAAGTGGAATCACTTGTTATTGGAGTTAATCCAATTTTGTGACAGGGCAGGAATTATCTTCAGACTGCAGCTCTTCCAACCCACTGAACACTTGCTGGCAAGTGTAGCCATATGAAAATCTTCAGATTTTGCCCTGCCATTTATGTTCTTCTGCACTGCTCAAAGCAAAGATGGGTGAGGGAATATTGTTTTTATCATTTTGCTATGTGCCTCAAGAAGTGCTGCTTTGGCAAGGAGCAAAACAGTCAGAGTCTTATTGCATTACTGAGCTCGTCATTCCTGTTCTAGGGTGAAGATGACTTCCCTGAAACGGGACAGGACCAGTTGGCAGCAAGGGCTGTAGTCAGATCCCCAGATCAACTGGAGCTGTCTGAAGCTGTGAGTAAAGCAATGCCTGTCTTATCATGAGATATGTATGAAACTCTGTAAGCAGCAGCCTGCCCATTGATTTTGGAGGAAATTCTGAACAGTGTAAATTTTAAAGACACAAATTGTCTGTCTCAACCTATAGAATGCAGCTAGCATTTTTCAAGTGCTAACGTATCTTAGATAATAATTAGCATCAAGAAAGCCTGTTGAAATACTGTGATAGGAAGCAGGATGACTGTTCTGGATTCCGCTCTGAGGCAGGTTGACCCCATGCACTGTTCTTGTGGTGGCATCAGCTGCACATGAGGTATCTTCAACCTGAACATCACAGAATTGAGCATAGACATGGTGATTTTTGTTGCTGTACATCGTAAGTTTAATTTGAAATATTGTTTTGTTTCCATTCCAAAGGAATTAAAAAAGGATGTTGTACGTACTTTGACAGCTGATAATCCCCATATTCCCCGGGATATTGTCAGATTCAGCTTTAAAGTAAGTATGACAAGACCCATAAATTTGAATTTTTTGCATTTAGTGGGTTTTCTGTTTTCCTTTGGTTTATAAGCAGGTAAGTTTTCTTTTAATGTGGCTACATCTTGTTACATATTTATTGCCAATGGTTCTTAAAGGGTTTTTGTAGAGGGTAAAAGTCTAAAAGCATTGATTAGCATTTATTTAGGAGTAGGATATCACAATTGCAGAACAAGATCTGATGGTAATTAATGCAGCTAATCTCAGATAGTTACTTTTCCCATTCTGTGGTGGTTAAAGGACAAAAGACAAGGCTTTTTTCAGTCTGTAAAAGGTATGCCACACATGAAGATTGAATTACAGGAGAGCTCAGAAATGTGTTCTGTGAAATCACTGACAAGCTTTATTCATGATGAGTAGGAGTGAACAACAGCCAGCCAGCAAATATTCAGGAGTCACACCTTCACATGTGGAGGGCACACGCCTCATTACCCTGGAGCAGCCTTCTCCCACTACCATATACAACCAGCAATATTGACAGTCACATGGGAAGGGTGGAGTGATGGCTTTGCCTCCCACTCCTCCCTAGGAAGGATTACGCACCCTGAAAGAAAGGGCATGGGGACTACTCCTCCAACTCTGGCATTGAATTATTCCCAACTTTAGGCCGGTGTCATGGTTTAATCGCAGGTGGCCACTAAGCCCCACACAGGTGTTTGTTTGCTCTCACAGGATGGGACAGGGGAGAGAATTAGAGGAATAGAAGTGAGAAAACTCATGGTTTGAGATGAAGACAGTGTAATAGGGAAAGCAAAAGCTGCGCAAAGTGAAACAAGGGATTCGTTCACCACTTCAGGCAGATGTTCAGCAATTCCTAGGAAAGCAGGGCTCCATGTCACTTAATGGTTACTTGGTAAGATACATCCCATCATTCCAAACATCCCCCCTAACATTCTTCTCCCTAGCATTCTTCTTCCCCTAACTTTATATGCTAAGCATGGCACCATGTGGTATGGAATATCATTGTGATCAAATGGATGAGGTAGTGGTGAGGTGGGGCAGAGAGCAGAACTCTATGCAAGTGCTGCTCAGCAATAACCAAAACATCCCTGTGTTATCAGCACTGTTTTCAGCACAAATCCAAAACACAGCCCCACAATAGCTACTGTGAAGAGAATTATCCCTGTCAAAACCAACACCCAAGCAAAATATTCCCAAGTCTGTCTCACCTCTGTGCTACTGTACTTGTTTGACCAACCATTACATGATTCCAGAGAAAGGAAATCAGTCTTCTGGAATCAAATAAGGCCCTTCTCTTCTATTTGGAGCTGAAGTTTTCCATATTTATGGTATATAGACAGGTGTTCAGTAATCCATATCTTCAAATTCTCCACTGAAATGGGCTCAGTGCTATGCTGTGATTGATATAGTAAGCAATCATATATTTAAGAAGAAACTATTGAAGCATCTGTGTTCTTAGTGGCTTCTGATTGTGTTTAGGTGCAGCTCAAAACTCAATTATATAGATTGAGCTGCTCTTTACTGTGAAGATGGTGAGGCACTGGAACAGGTTGCCCAGAAAAATTTTGGGTTCCTCAACCCTGAGAGTGTTCAAAGCCAAGTTGGATGGGGCCTTGGGCAACCTGGGCTAGGGGGAGGTGTCCCTGCCCAGGGCAGGGAGATTGAAATAAGGTGTTCTTTATGATCCCTTCCAGCCTAAACCATTTCATGATTCTAAGATTCTGTGATTCTATGATTTTGTTGTGTTTTTCCTTTTTGTAGGAACAAGCATACAAGATAGTGGATGATATGGATCAAACAGCCATTCACTTCACTTTGAATGGATTCTTGGTACACAAAGATTCAGATGAAGGCAGACGCCAGAGTATCAGATCAAACCCTGAAGCAGGTAGCTTTATTTTCTGAAATCACAATAATTTTCAGATAGGCACTGGTTCCTCTTATTCAGCACAACGGAATGATCATGCTGCATTACCATGGAATTAAACAGCTCCTACTTTAGCTTGCATCCTTTTTGGCAGTCAGAATTAGAAAAATGATCAGCCAGATGTTTGCTGCAGTCTAGAAAATGGTGTGTGTTTTTTGAGTCATTTGAATGCCAACACTGAAGTTTCTAAAGTTATTTAGTGTCTTTTAAACATCTTTTCACTACTATTAGTTGGACATAAATGTCTAAACTACTTAGCCTGCTTTGAAAGTTTCAGACATGATTTAAAGTATTAAAGCAGAGATGTTTGGAATCTGGGTGATTGTTCAGGAAACTATCACATGCACGACTAATTCTCAAATTCTTACCAAGACATCTACTTTCAGACAATGTGAGATACAAAATCTTGAGCTACTTGGACCTTTGATCTCAGCTACTATCACCACTCTTAAGTGTTCAGACAGGAAGATACATTAACCGGAGACTGAAAACTCTGTTGTTAGTACAGAGTTCTAGGTTTGAATTTTCAGCAGGAAAGGATGTACTGGCTCGTGATTTTATTGTATTTCTGCTGTTTGTGAAGGGAGAATTTCTGTCAAATGAATATTCTTTCAAGGTGGTAACTGCCAGGCATAATGATAACACTGGGTAAGCTCCTGGGAACAGTTCTTACTTGGAGCTTCTGAGGGTCAGTGCCTCCTTTATTTTACGTTTAACAAACTATGCATGATGATTTGAAGCAGGGAAAGTGCTTAATGGGATCTTCAATGCCATGAAATCCTGGATTTTTGACAGTGCTTTTTGTAGATTTCAAACCAATTAGTTTCAGGTGGCTTGATGCTTGCATGGCTATATTGTCAAGGTTGTGATTGCAGTGTAGGCATCCATCATTCTCTAACAAGACTGGTATATTAATTTTTATCCATATAAACAAGAACAACTATGTTATAAATTCTCTGTGCCTTGAAAACATTCTTTGTAGTTGTACACAACTGCAGACGATTTTGGAGGATAGAAAGGTCCAGATACCCAGAAACAAAGTTACTCAGATCAGAAATGGGTTGCGGAAGTCTGCTCTGAGTCAAAATATTTATTTTTAATTTCAGTTCACCCAGAAGTACTGCAGATGCATTTTAGAAATACCATTGTCACCTTCTGTGGCTTTGAGCAAACAATTGCTCTCCAAAGAGGAGATTTGTTGCTGTATTGTCTAATGAGACAGCATTGGGAAAGGGTACATATTTATGTCAATGCTCCAGAAGACAGGGGATCTGTAGAATATTGGATAAGATGTCCTGTTATGCTGGGCTCATTCACTTATCCTTTCTGTCATCAGAAAAGACTCCTGTTGAGGAGGAAGAGGCTCCTGTGGAGGCTTCTGCTGAGGCAACTGAAGAGGGAGAGGCTGAAGGTGAAGAACCAACAGAAGATGCTGAGGTAATTCTCTATAACCAGATAAGAGCTGTCCATTTTATTTTTAGTATTAGCTTTTAAATTGCATTACTATAAAATGGGTTTGCTTCTGTGATTAATTCTTTTATGCCTGAGATGTCAGTGCTGTAAGTAAGAACCTGCAGATTCTGCTGGGCAGCTGGGATGCTGCTGCCATTTTTCAGATGTAGAAGCTGTGTAGGGGGATCATACCAGGTCTGTCTTTATCCAGATATTCTATCAAAATAAAGTGTAATTTGCTGGGATCTGGACTCTTCCTGGACAGTATGTCCATTGGTGAAAAACCAAATGTGGAGGGGTTAAAGCAGCAGGCATAACTGAATGAAAGAAGTAGTGGCGTGATTTAAAGGCAGTTGGCTGACAGGAAAGAAGTAGCCTGTGAGAAGTTTGTTTGTATCCACACAGTGTCCAAACCCACACAGTGTCAGAGTTTCAGGTGAAATTCATTGTCTAGCAAGGAAATGAAAACACAGGGTAATGGGATTCTTGCAGAATCTTCTTGTCCCTGTGTCCTTTTCACCAAAGGCAGCTGTGCTATATTATCTCGCTCATGTCAGGTTTTGTTTCAAAGCAATTTCAGTTCCCATTTATGTGTTCCCATTTAGCTATCATTTCAGAATCTCCTTGATCTGAGTCCTGGAAGTCTCCTAATTTGCATCTTAAATATTGAATCTTTAGTTACAGTCTCCTTCACTAGGCAGCAGAAATCCAGCAGTCTGAGAACAAGGAAAGAGACGACTGGTTCTCTCAGGGTGGTCACTGCTGTATTTTCTTGCAGGCTGTAGAAGAGGGAGAGGGAGCAGAAGCAGCTGAAGCTTCTGAAGCTGCTGAAGCTGCTGAAGAAGCTGAAGCAGAAAAGGATGAAGAACCTCCTCCCCCAAAAATACCAGAGAAGAAGCTTGCAAACCAGTTCAACTTCATTGAGAGAGGTACAATTGTACACCGCAATCCTCCGCGGGTATGTTGCTATTTCCTTCAGTGACTTGGAGGATCTTTCATTTGGGAGGGCATGTAGATCATCTATGTTTGTGTCATATCCTGTGATCTGTTGAAACTATTAGGAAAAAGACATAGGCGTTGTACTATTGCTAAACATTTGGTGTGATGGAAATGGTGACAGAAAATTTCTTGCCTCATGAACTCTTGGACAGCCTACAAAAAGTTTTGATGCTACTGTAAATGCCTAAGCCTCTACTTGGATATGGTATTTTTCATGTCTGTTTTCTCATCTGAAAAAGTGTGGAGCAGTGGTTAGGGTAGCAGCTGAGTACTTGGAATGTGTGAAAGCGATTTCTGTTTGTCACTGGGTACTTTTATGGTCTTCAATTCTTATTAATGGAGCAGAGATATGAGTGCCCATATATTAAAAGGACGAATGTGTTTGTGCTTGTAGTAAGCATGGGTACTAAAATAACAAACTTATGTGTGACAAGTCTGTACTTCTTGTACATAGTACTTCTCCCTCCCACTCTGCATGCACTTTTCAATAAGTACAGACTCAAAACTTTCTATTCCTTCCCTAAGCTTTTTGCCAAACCTAAAGCCATCCCCTGTGAGCATGTGTTCATGGAGACTTCTGACTGAGCAATCCTGATGATATTGGCTCCTGACTGAGTGCTCAGGAGTTTTCTATGTTAGGGATACAAGTTTCAGAGAGAAAATTCTCATTTTCCTTGCTACAATCGGAGTATATATATCTTTCCCAAAGAGCCTGTCTGTTTTCTTACAGCCATTACACCTAAGGTTAGATGCCTTTACGTATGATGATGATAAATGAGTTACTGTGCTGCTGGAGACAGAATATCTCAGGAAAGTTTGTCTGGCAGTGGGGTGCTTGCTATGAAGTTTGAGCTAAGATCCTGCATTGTTCAAAAATTCCAGTGGAGGCTGTGGAATTTCTTGTTTCTTTGTTCGCAGATCTGCATATTCTCTTCTTCCCAATGATTTTATTGGGTGAAGCTGTGTATCTCTATATGATTCTGCCTTTGAAAGCAGAATATTGACCTTAAATAGCTGCATAGTACTGCTATGTGCTGTACAGGATGAGCAGTTTGCACCTCTGAGATGTCTTCATTTCAGAGGTCAGTGAAATGCTACAGGCAGCTTCTTAAAAATGTTCTGACACAACAGCTTTTTGAAAGAAGATGCTCCTCTTTTAAAGGAATGTTTCACAGAAATATATTCTTTTTTTTTTCAGAATGTTGATTTCAAGGTGGTAAAATTATTTTTTCAGTAGCATGAGATGAATGGTTTATTAGTTCATTCTGTTCAACTCTTTTGTTCTAATTGTTGTATCCAACTGGCTTCTTAATGTATAGGACAAAAGTTTTCAATTTTGGTGGGATGTCATAGCTGATGCCATCAGTATCAGTATTGATGTATCAGTACATTTCAAATGTTAGAGGTGAAAAAAGCCATTTGAACTCCTTCAAAATTAACTACTAAATATTTAAAGTATGTGGGGAAAAATCAGAAGGTCTTGTGAATGTTCTTTTGGTCCACAACAAAATCTTTTTGTAGTTTCATGATCACCAATAGTGTTCTGCAGTGCTCTAGAAGTCATTTGGATATCAAGTTATTCATGCAGTCTGTTTCCACAGCTGGGCATTGTCACTGCAGAGGGCTTCAATACTGAGATTATGCTTCTTCATGCTTTTTCTTTTTTCAGGAAAAAGGATGTCAAACCGACCCTGCACCTTATGAAACTTTCTCAGAGAATGTTAACCAGGTATCTATATCTATATCTATAGCTATATCTATATCTATCTATATCTATATAATCTATATCTATATCATCATCTGTATCGTCATCTATATCAACTATATCATCTATATCTATCTCATTTTTGTCTTTAAAGTTGTTTTAGAATTTATTTTGGAAATTGAGGTGTGAGAAAGTTAAAACTGAATCACTGTGTTTGCATTCCTTGCAGTGGAATGAATTCCTTTGCTGTAGCTTTGATCTCTAGTTTGAATCTGACAACAAGCTAGTATGACTCTCTCTTCTGCCTTAATAGATGAACTTGCTCCTGGTTCATATATCTGAAGTTAAGTGTGGGTGCTTTTTATTGGTTTATTTTTTGCCAACCACCCTGACCTGTCTGCTTTAGAGAGTTTAAAGTGAGTGGAAATGGGGAAACCAGAGGGTGAGAATAGTTTTGGATTCAGCAAGAGGTGGGCTGCAGCTTGCAGGATACTGGTTTCTCTAGGGACATAACTCTCTCTTGGAGCATTCTTAAAAATTTGCAATATGCAGCACTTGGGTTTTTACTTTGACTAAGTTTAGCTGCATGCAAAAGCAGGTTTCTAAAGCCCAAATGGGAACTACAGCCTAAGGAATGTGGAAGACCTGTTGCAAGACTTAACTGTGTTTTATGTAGTGGAAACATGCCTATCTATTCATGATGAAAGACTCTATAGCGTTTTCTGCATCCCTTAAAAATGTCAAAAAAAAAAAATTTTTGGATGAAATTTCACGCATGAAATATGTCACAGCTTTTGGCGGAAAGGGAATCCAGCCAATTCTGCTGATTAATTCTCATATATTTGTAAAATGTAGTTGTGTTTGTCACAGATACAAACATTGTTTCAAACTAGTGTATCAACCTGGGATTGAAAACATCATTTTGTTACCAGTGAGCACTGTAAGGTAATGGCAGCAACTTAAAAAATGCTGTTATAGGAAAATGACGGGAAGGGGAGTGAAGGTATCTTTGTCAGGGTAAAAACTGTAATCTATTCTGTTCCTGAACCTGAAATTACAGAGTAATTGCCCAGAGATCTTCCCTCTCTCCAGCTGGAGTTTTCTTCCATTTTTTTCTGACAGTGAGATGTCCTGAGATTTAGAACAGAGGTTTTTAAGATAATTAGCCCCGAATTAATATTTTGCATTAAATGTTTGCAAGCTAAGAGGAAAAGTTTACCATTTATTTATTTTTATGTTGTTGAAATTTTTATGTTGTTGAAATTTTCTGTGGGTCTAAAATAGTGTTTTTATATAAACTCATTTTCCCCCTCAGCTCTTTTTTCCTTCATGTTCTTTCTTATGCTCACAATTTCCTATTCTAAACTTTTCTGTTCTACTCCTTCTCATACTTGTCTCATCTTCTTTGTCCTTTCCCTGATGTTTGAAATATCTTTCCATCTCATTTCTGCCTGCAAATTTACAGCACAATACAATTTTTTTCCCTAAAGAGTTCTACTACCTTTATTCCAATGTTCTAGTCTATATTCTGTGCTTGAATCATACTCCCTATCCTAAGCTGATGTGTCAGATTGGCTTTTGCTTTGTCCTGAAAGTAATATACCTGCTTCAGATACAATACTAGGATTTCAATACTAATGAATAATTCTTCAGAGAAATTACTTCTGGAGCTACTCAAGTAAGACATGGCATGTGACATAGCAGATGTAAAACTACTCTCAGTTTCCATTTGATCATATGCTGCAGAGTTGGAGTCCAGATCTAAATTTAAAGCAACTACAAAATTAATTTTTCAACACCACATGAGATATGTCATAAAGCAAATGTTTCATGCATGTTTCCTATTAAACACTGGTGAATTAGCCAAACAAAAAGTCCTGCAAAAATAAAAGTACAGAGTCAAAGCAGCAACTAGAGTGCTGGAGGAGAGAAATTGTTAAGAATGCAGTTATGTGTTTTTAAAATAAGACATGCCCCATCATGCTTTAAAAATCCCAAACCTCAACTCTTCACTTTTTGTGCAAGAAGACAGATGTTCAGCTAATTCCAGAAGCAGTGGTATTGTTGTGATGACTGTTATATTTTTATGATGATGTAGATGACTGTTCTCAGGAATATGGTCAGGTCCTGATAAATTCTACCTCTTTCTGTCTCTCAGTGGTTTATCTATGATTCCTATGTGGAGGAACTTCAGAGACTGGAAAAGGCGAAAGAGAAAGAAAAAACTAAACCTGTGGTAGCAAAGAAAGAAGATAAGAAAACTGGAAGAAAGTTATCCTATGTGGAGCCACCGGTATGTTTCATAATGTGGGGAAAAAGGCTGTTCAAAGTGGTGGTGGGTGCATCTGTAGAGCAAGTCAGGTGAAAGCAAGTCATGCTGGATGTGTAGCTTGTTGTCTTAGTGGGCAAATAACACCTTTAGGAAATGCAAAAATTAGTTTTTGCTAGAAATCGTGTTCCCAAAACAGGATTTCTGTTGTGCTGTATAAAATAGGATTTCGATTTTAGATAATCCTATTTTCAAACCTGATTTCCAAGTGAGATATATAACTTTTGATTTTTGTGTGTTGTGTTTGTGCTGCATTTTTGGTTGTTATGTGAGGGATAAAAGAACTAAATAGGTAGAAACACCCCATGATTTTTCAAACAATTATAAGTGATGATGGCTTTACATACAATGTTTCAATCTGAAAGGCATTGAAATTTAGGATTATTTCAAAATATAGCACTGTAGTAGAACACTTTTCACTATTTTTAATTTTAACTTTTAATGATTTTATAGAATTGTAATTTATACATGTTCTGATTATAGATATGTAAGTGGCATGCTTCTCAGACGATCAGGTATCCTAACACCTGCCATGCCCTGAGCTGATTCTGTGACCTTGCTGTGAGGGTGATACTGACTCCTAATCCAGAGTCAGGAGTAGCCTAGGAATGCCTTGTGGGAATGACACAGTTCATTCCATCAAAGTGACAGTATCCCCATCTTAAAAATATCATCCCACTCCAAGCACTGAGTGTATGATATATAGGACAATATGGCAACCCTGAAAGATTTTCTTCACATTCCAAAATGCTTTCAAGGGGTTCAAGAAGTTTCTATAATGGTTTAACTGGCTGGTTCTTTCTTTCCCCAGTCTAACATAAACCATTTAGAAGGCAAATTGAAATAATTTCTGTAATGACTGGAGCAAGATACCCTGAGAATTTTAGTACAGAATCATGAAAATCAGTTCAGAACTTGCTCCTAGAATAGGTGTAGAAATATCAATATAAGTAAGATATATAAATATGTGAGAGTGTGTGTGTTTGTGTGTGTGTAATGAGAGCTGACTCCTGAAACTGGCTTTAGCTCTTTCATACCATATGGCCCATATGACTGCAGAGGATTTGGCTGGTTTAGCCACGAAGCAGCATAAACCCTACAGTATAAACAGACCAGGAATGTGTTCTCACAGACTTCTTCCTGTAAATTGTACCATGGAAATTCACAGTCCTTTGGAAAATTAGTAAACCTTTCACCTGAGTATGTTTTGGAGAATTAAGCCTCAAGTCACCATTACAATTACAGGCTTAAAGAGTGGACTGCTGAAAACTGATAATGAAAATAAAGTAAATATTCTTCCAATGAAACCATGTTGTAAAACACCTGCTGCCCACTCTACTGACAACAATGGGAAATTGAAATCCAGTCATTCATGATATCTGTCATTTTAGTGTTTTGCTTTTCTTACTGAACACTTCCCAGGGGGTTTGAAGGGAAGCCAAAAGGTCGATGCACTGAATAGGTGAAAGGAAAAGCTTCTTTATGCAGAGCCAGAGTCCCAGACTGAGGTCCTCTGTGAGGCTGGTCAACCAAGCTGAACTGTATTGAAAACCTGATGAATTCTTCACTCACTAACTGCAAAGAGGCAACCTGAAGTACTCCAAATCAGTCTTACAATGGTCATTATGTCTATTCAGATGCAGGTCTATGGAAATTAAAGGCTGATGGCATCAGAATCTGTATTTCTGGCCTCAAGTCAGCAAATGGAGAAGTGGGGTTTGTGCAGCTGCTAACTCACAGGTTGCATAAGTTGCACCACGCTAATTGAATTAGGGCTTTTCCAGCTGAACACTTTCTAAGGCCAAACTGTGCTTGGTCATTGCTGAAGGGAACTGTGGAACATCAAGCATGAGACATGGTTGGTCAGGATCAAACTGCAATGGCTAGAAGCCGTAATTAATTTCCACTATTGCTTTGGTCAGGGTAGGTACTAGCAGGAAAAACTGTGATAACTACTGAGATAGCACCAGATTTAACCCAAGGGAATGAAGAAGATGAAATGAGTGGGTATTACCACAGGTGGATCTCTGATGGAAGCTGTTGCTATGGTAAGAGGCCATGAAAGAGAAGATCCAAGAACTAGAACTACAGCTGGAGATTGTGGTAGGAGTTAGATGAGGATTTGGAAATATAGTAAATGAAGGGGAGAAAATAGTACTGGTGCTGAATAATAAGGTCAAAAGAACACATGACTGGAGAGAAAGGATGTGATCCTTGAAAGAATGTGGCCAGAAGCAGAGAAGAAAAGGGAGGAGAAGAGAGGGGAGGGGAGGGAAGGGGAGCCTTGACAGTTCTTGACAGAAGCTTCTTGCTAGTGGAAAAGAAGTAAAATGAAGCAATGCATTGCACTGAAGAATTAGGAGAAGCAAGGAAGACTTGGTTTAGCAAAGCAGAAGATAGAGAGAGCCAACAGGAAAGGAAGGGAGATGACCATGGATTTCAACAGAAGGAAGGGTGAGAATTTTATAAAGAAGACATATGAGCAAATAAAAGTTGGAATAATAGAAAGTATTTGACTGGAGACTGTGATGAGGGACTAGAAATCTCTCCATGTGCCTCTCACTCAAATGAATCTAGAGAGGAAAGGGTGTGCTACATCTATTAGCAGTGATACAACATTTAGAACTTTTCCTCAATGTTTAGTCAAGGCAGTACACAGATAACATGGATAACACAGAATACCAAAGTGGAATGATATGAAATTTGCTGAGCTGAAAATATCTAGAAGCAGAGATAACTAGGCAGAATTGTTGTATCTGCTTGTCCTGCTCTTTCTGTTCCTGTACCATCTGTTTATAGCTCTGATTACAGGGAGGATACTCAATGATCTTGAAGGTCTTTTCCAACTTTAATTATTCTATGATTCCACAGTCCTGACCCAGAGACATGCTTGGTCTGATGTGTAACCCTCCTTATATTCTTGAATGAACTTAAAAATGACAGTATCTGAGGCAGAAACAAAATGCAAAGAGCTTAATGTAATTGATGCAGGCTTGTTCCTCTCACTCTGGGATGGCAAGGCATGAAACCACAAGTCTGACATTAAGGATTTTGAATGAATCTATGCAAAGAGGGGTGGAGCAATGTGATTGGACCCTAACAAGGACGTGTTGTATGCGGGAGAGGTAAAAATGGTACCATCAGTCTGACCTTTACCAGTACACGAGGCAACAGAATTAATAAGGAGGGAAAAAATATGGAACAGAGATTAAATATTAAATGGAATAAAATAGCACATATTTACCAAAGGTAAGCTGTGTCTGAATAATCTCATAACTTCCTTAAATGAAAAGCGGTCATGTTTTTCTTGAACAAGGAAAGTAGAGGGAGGGATGGGTAGAGTGGAAGACTTAATTTTGGAGTATCAGAACAATCTTTGGTAAGGAGCAGGCTTACAGTCTGTAATGACGGGGAGAAATATGAGTGTGTTTCTCCAACAACTTCATGTTGCTAGTGAGTTGCTATATGGCTATGAGAGACAAGTACATTGCTGGAGTATACCTTGTGATGAATAGCAGAGAAGATATTTATGTTATGTGAGGTGGGCTGATACCTCTTCAGGAGTAGAACAGGGATATGTGATTTTGATCACCACTTTTCCAAGATGATTGATTGCAAACCTGCATAGATATGGAAAATATCATAAGAAATTGAAAGCTTGATTATACAACACGAGAAAATCGTAGCATGTTTGTCTGTTAATGCAAAGATAGGTAGGGACTCTGAGTCAGATAACAGAGAGAGAGAATACTGTGGCAGAGGACAGTGTCAACAGAAATACAGGTGATGCCAACCAATTAGGAATATAAAAATAGAAATATAAATTAAATTAATTTAAAAAGGAAATTAAAGCAGGAATTTTCTGCAGTGGAACAGTCTCTAATCTCCTCTGAAGCAGAGGTGGTTGATTGTTGTCCTAAGAAATCCACACAAAATTTATATTTAACAGAGAAATGTGCATTCCTGAATCATGTGAGGTTCTGTCTCACTTGTCTAGCATTACCCCTGTCTGAGATGTGCCTGATGAGACAGCCCACAGGGTCACAAATATCACTTTGAAGCTCTTGGATGGCTACTATTATTTTTTTTATATAACGGTGAATTTAGAATGCGATTAACTTTCACATTATTGTTCACCTGTTCCTGATCATCCCGAGGAGTGGGTGAGTTGTTACCAACTCCCCTGTCATCAATTTTCTGTTTGCAGTTTATCAGAATTAAAAGCAAGGAGTGAAAACAAACAGATGAGTACAGTTATGGAATTGAATAACTGCTTGACATGATTCAAACTGGGGGACTTTATTTGGGATTTACAGCTGGTGTTTACATTCAGGTGTTGGCTGGGCAACAGATGATAACAGCCCTGTACTGTGCTTCTTACTCTGCAAACCAGGGGCTTTTCTTG
This sequence comes from Drymodes brunneopygia, assembly GCA_013400955.1. Taxonomy (NCBI): domain Eukaryota; kingdom Metazoa; phylum Chordata; class Aves; order Passeriformes; family Petroicidae; genus Drymodes; species Drymodes brunneopygia. Next base: position 240,450 of record VZTZ01030478.1, on the reverse strand, counting down.
TCACAGTATATGTATTGCCAGAGGTATGAGCAGTTATTGCACTGATTTTAGGGTGAAGTTTGTCTACTGTATGTGCAGCTACACACCAGTAGAAGCTTTTTTTCAAACTTCAGTTTACGGCAGTTACACATTGCAACTGGCCAGCTTCTCAGAGGGAAGTATGAGGCAATTAGTGATACGGAATTACAGAGGAAGACCAAGCCTTTTTTTCCCAAAGCATTAGCCCCTTATCTATCTCATGTGTGATTCAATTACCATTATTGCTGTTCTAAAAATAACTTATGCACAGAAATAAACAAAACAAATGTGTTATCCTATGAGCTCTCATTGCATTTGGCTAGCTATCTCAGAATTGGCCTAAGGTGGAAAAGTGTGTTTCAAACAGAATTTTTTTTTAAAAAGAGAAATTAGGCCTAGCACTTCCTCTGAAGATTTATTTTAGTAGCATACAGAATAAATAAAACCTGAAACAGGACAGGATACAAAGAGAAAATAACTTACTCTCATCCACTTATGATATCAAAAATGTACTTAGTCATGGATGTGTTGTTAACAGCATAGCAACCTGACAGAAAAGCTGACTTAGAACTTTTTTGAATCATCTGGACAGTTTCCTGCATTGTAGGAAAAAATCAATTGAATAATACATTGTTTCTGCATTTACAAGGTTATTTTTTTCTGTTGTTTCTTTTTAATTTGTAGCCTGCTTTCCACTGACCCCAACCCACCACTCCACCACCCCCTCCCCCAAATAAAATTTATGGAATCATGGTATCATAAATTCATAGAATAGTTTGGGTTGGAAGGGACCTTAAACATCATCTCATTCCAACCACCCTGCCATAGGCTGGGACACTTTCCACTAGAACAGGTTGCTCCAAGCCCTGTCCAACCCAGCCTTGAACACTGCTACGGATGAGCATCCACAACTTCTCTGGACAACCTGTGCCAGGGCCTCAACACCCTCACAGTAAAGAGTTCCTTCCTAATATTTAATCTAAATCTACCCTCTTTCATTTTGAAACAGGTGTTCTCGCTCTATCACTTGGTACTATCACTGTACTTCCTGATAAATAGTCCCTCCCTCTATTCCCTGTAGCTTTCCTTTAGGCACTGGAAGTTGCTTTAAGGTTTCCCCAGAGCCTTTTCTTCTTCAGGCTGAACAACCCCAGTTATCTCAGCCTGTCTCCGTAGGAAAGGGGCTCCAGCTCCTGATCATATTCATGGTGTCCTCTGGACTGGCTCCAGCAGGTCCTTGTCCTTCCTGTGCTGGGACCCCAGAGCTGGATGCAGAGCTCCAGGTGGGTCCCACCAGAGCAGAGCAGAGGGGCAGAATTCTCTGCCTTGATCTGCTGCCTTTCTCTGAGCTCGGTTTCAAGTTCTACTTAATTTTTTCTAGGATGGGAAAAGAGGACTGCACACATTACTGGAGGTGCAAGCAAACCATGGATTTATAAAAAATAGAACAGTTTATAGTTTTTTTTTCTCTTTTGTCCTCTCATCTCTGTGTAGCCCTATTAGTTTCATGCTCATTGAAATGAGACTTAATCTCCCTTGAGTCTCTGCAGAGCCCAGGAAAGAAGCAGAGGGCTGGACACACATAGTCTGAAGTCATGTTCCTAGTTATGACAGCGGCTGTGTGGGGTAGTTTGGTCAACTCATTTCAGTTTTTCTTTTCATATTCAGGGCATTCTCTGAGCTGTGTCAAGGATGTTTCTTTTCAGTGTTGTTGTTTCCTATGGAGGAAATCTTACTGTGCTGGCAGCCATCAGTCCCTAGGAGGGATTTGAAGATTAAAGGCTTTGAAACACTGGGAGGCTTTGGGGCAGCAGTAGTGGATGGTGATTCAGGTATTTGGAGCAGCAATCTCTCAGAGCACGTTTGTATATGCCTTGGCATTCTGACATCATTGCACACAGCTGTGATGACATCACCCCTTTATGGTCCAGCACAGTCTGTGGACTTTCAAGCTTTGTCCTTCCCTCTGCTGGCACCCAGGCTTCTTGTCCTTCTTTCTAGTTAATCCAGTTAGGATTTCACTTGTGGTCACAAATACACACACAGAATATAGAGAGCACACTCACAAAAAAGTAGTTGAGAATGGAGTTTAGTAGGATGCGGTGATCAGCCACAGGGCTCTGTCAGATGAGCATATGAACCAACCACCTGCTGACAGACAAACAGCCCCTGCTAGGCTCTCTTTTCTCCACTTGTCCATGGATGTATGAATGCATCAAGTTGGAATTAACCCAGTGATTGCCTGAAGGACTCCTAAATCCTGTGATGTTTACTTAGTGCATGAGACCTTAGAGCTCTCCAGGTAGAGATGAGAGAGTGCTCATGCATGATCAAACTCCCCTGATTTCATCACCGAATCTGATGAACTGTTATGCAGTGAGGTGGGGTAGGAGTCATGTGTGTCCTTTTAGGTCATCCTGTCAGGAGTTACCTTGAAAGACAAGACTCTTCTCTACCTTTATAGGTAAGTACCTGTATTGAACTATATCAGGAACAAACACTGAAGTAACTGCAGTTCAGCTGTGGAAGGCATCTTGTTAAATTTATAATAAAGCAATTACATTTTTTCAAGTGCCTATATCATTAAGTTCTGGTGTGACACATCCAATATAAATCTGTATTCAAGGTCAAAGGACTCTTGTTTTTCAGTCACATGAGGTCTGAGGCATCTGTAAACAGACAGGAAATACATTTTCTCTTGTTTTCTCTTCAGCACACCGATTCTCTAAGCAAGGTTGCAAAGGCTGCTAAAATAGCAGAACGGATGGTGAACCTGAACACATTTGATGACATTGCACAAGGTATGGCCCACTCAGACGTGCTTCTAACTCAAGTCTGAAGTGTCAGTCCTGCAGATAAGTACCTACAGCCACAGCAAGGACAGGACAGAACAGAATAGAATAGAGAAATAGAAGTAAAATGAGCGGGTCTAGGAACCTGCTGATTCACACAAGGCAAATAGTACATCAGACCATGGGCATGCAAAGAGCAGGCCACATTAGCCCTGCTCTGAGCTGGCTGGGGACAGCAAGTCTGGTGAGCACTGCCCTCCCTGCAGCACTTTCTTCCTTCAGTGGGTACTTCATTCCTGGATGCAGGTGCTGGTGGCAGCAGCCAGAGCCGAGTGGCTCCCTGCTCACATATAGATCACATGTAGTCTGTCTTGATGTCATTTTGCAAGAGTCATTTTGCTGTCTCTGCTCAGCTTCCTCCTGAAGGGCCATGTCCAGCTCTGGGAGTGGCCTAAGGTCACACCTTGCTCTGGGCTTCTATTTTCTTGTTAATCCTTAGTCTGCTGACTATCAGTTTGGTTTTTATTTTTCCTGTGTATCTTAGGACCTTGTAAAATGCATTTACACAGCTGAGGTGCTGGTGTGGAGTTGAAACTTAAGAACTGAGACAGATATTACACTAACAATTGGGTTGTGCAGAGGCTGTGAGAATAACAGGTGATCTTTTAAAGCTTCCCTGACACTGAACTGTGCCGCTTTATTTCCGATTCATATACTGGGACCTTTTCCTTGGATTTTTTTTCTGGTTTAGATTTTAAATATTTTGAGGATGCCTCAGATGAATTCAGAGGCCAGCAAGGAACCCTCCTCCCACTCTGGAAGTTCCAGTATGAAAAAACGAAGAAACTTGCAGTTACTGCCATCTCCTGGTAAGTCTCGACTGTTGCACAGGGGAGTGGAATGAAATGTATTGGGATCTTATGAGGCAGGTCTGATTTCTCTGGGAACGTGGTTTTGATTTATTACAGTCAGCTGCTTGGGCAGCACCAAAACGTGCCCGGTGCTTCTGGTTGTGAAGAAAACTGTGTATGTCTGAATGTGACAGGCTTGTGCCCTTCAGCAGAAACTGAAGGTGGAGCAGGTGCAGCACTGGCGAAAAGTGAGTGCTGTTAGCAGGGAAAGCTGGGACAGGTGTGTCTTACCTTTGCACAAGGTGCTGTAGGTATCAGCCCTGCACAGGAAAGCCCCAAAAATCCTGCTACGCACTTGAGTGTGTTGACCAAACACTTCTTGAAATCTGTCAGGCGTGGTGCTGTGACCACTTCCCTGGGGAGCCTGTTCCAGTGCCCAGTCACCCTCTGGGTGAAGAACCTTTTCTTTAGATCCAACCTAGCCCTCTCCTGATGCATCTTGATGCCATTCCCTTGGCTTCTGTTACCACAGTGAAGAGATCAGTGTCTGCCCCTCCTCTTCTCCTCACAATGATGTTTTAACTGCAATGAGGTCTCCCCTCAGTCTCCTGTTCTCCAGGCTGAACAGACTAAGTGACCTCAGCTGCTCTTCACACAGCTTGCCTTCAGACAAAAGAGGTATTTGTGTGTTGGGGTCTTGCATAGTTCAGTGCAGTAAGCATTTGCCCTGCGGTCCACTTTTACATATTCGCGGAGTCCAAAAATGACCACTGATACTTGCAAATTGACTCTCTTTTTTTCTGATATATTATTGCTATGGTTATTACTGTGAAAAAACTCACTTGTCTCTGAATGAGTCCTTTCACTTTTTAACATGCTTGATCCTCCTCAGAACTGTCTTGGTTCATGCACTGAGCGAGACCTACTTGTGCCTAGGTAGACCCTGGTACCTACCTAGTCAGACCCTGCCCTGTGCTCCCCTGCAGTTAGGCCTTCTCTTGTTTGTGTGAGCACGTTTGTGTGGAGAGACAGAGCAGGATTGCAGTCTTCTGTCTTTCAAGCCACTGTGGTATTATGTAAGAGCGTATCAAGCATGGAGTTTTGTGAGAATTACAGATAACAGTAAAAATAGGAAGCAAAATTGCAAGAAAAGGCATCTTTGATAGGTAGTTTGTACTGCTGTTAAACTTGTCTCCAGGAAATGATAATAGAAAGATGGCTCTGAAATTGGAAGAATAACTCCAAATTGCTTTGTGGAATAAGCTTTTCTAATTCAATTTTTATTCTCTCATTTTTAGCAGTGATGGTGCATTTAGGGAAAAGAACAAGAGCATTAGGATGCCTAGGTATTAGCCCAAATGAAAAAGGAGAAATGGAAAGAGAAGTGGGTTTATTTTATCAATTCACAGTAGCAAGTCAGAGAAAATACTCATTAGATAATTTCCATATACATTGATTTCATGGAATTGTTACCCACTGGTTGTGTTGTGTGAGCTCAGGGATAACAACAGTACTGATCTTTGTCCCATGGGAACTCTACCTACAGTAAATTACCACACACAGAAGAGGTTGTAGGGAAGGTAGATGTTTTTCATGTAAAGGGATTTTAGAAGACACAGTAGATGGCTGATTGCTCATTGTCAGTATTTGCCACGGGAAATACACTGTTCACTAGGTGGGTCAGAAGGGAATTTCCCTTCCTGATTTGTGGTTATGATCATGAACTTATGAACTGATAGCTCTCTCTTGAAGCATCTCTCATAATTTAATAGCAGGTAGGGAAAGTGAGTTTATTGATTTAGAAACTCTTTAATTCTTGCCACTGAAAGATAGGAACCAACATATTCCCGCCTTTTCGCTTCCCTCAAAGATCTCGTTTTTAAAAGTAAACTTTCTGCAATTATGAAATAGATAAGCCAAGAAGTGCTGGAGATTGTCTTTTTATCTTTTTCATTGACTGTTTTGATCTTCTGATGTTCTGCTTTTTTGTACATCATAAGTTTGGACAAGTTACTCACAAACTTTACTAGTGCATGTGGTCAAAGAGCAGAGCCCTCAGACTGTGTGCAGTCCTGTGAGAATGAACTCTGAAGTTAATGTGTGAAACACTGTGCATTGCTGTGGAATGATATGGTTAATAATAAATGCACTCTTATATATGTTTTCTCATTACAGGAATCCAAAGTACAAGGACCTATTTGCAGTGGGGTATGGCTCTTGTAAGTATTAAATGCAAAAGAATCATTGAAAGATTTAAAATATTTAACAAGTGCTCTGAGATCAATTCAGACCATCCTCTGAGACATGGATTGCATCTCATAGTAAGGACTCACCTAATTTCAAAGCAATAAATTGAGATTTAACTCAATACAGGGATTAGGCCTTTCCATTCCATGACATGAACATTCATAGGTGTAGGACTGTAACAAATTTAAAACAGGATAATGTGATACATAATAGAATTGCTGAACTATTCTTCCTTCCTTTGTGGTCTGGATAACAGAAATACACGTAGTTTCTAAAGAGTTTAGATAGATTCATGAAGGACCAGTTTGCTGTTGGAGGGATAAAACACCTGATTCAGTAAGTTGATAGCTGTGAGTTGCTGGAAACTTGAGTACATATAAGGGGACTGACCTATATTTGCTGACATTCTCAGTTTAAACAATTGCTATTTGTTGGTGTAAGATACTTTGCTAGAGTGGCTACAGGAACCTTTGGTATCATCCCAAATATATATTCATTCTTATGTCTTTTTCTGAGCTCTGACAATGGAACCAGATGGGTTGTTTTCATTTATACTGGTAAGGACTGTGCTCTGCTTGCCAAATTGCAAAATTTCATTTTCCTTTTAAAATTACATTTTTCTCTTGACTTTCACTCCGTCTAAGCTCTGGAAATGTTCCTGTTAGTTTGCCAAGAAGCCTAAATTGGCCTGACACTCTTTAATCAGCAGGCAGCAGCTATTCTAAAGAGCAGATTAGAATCAGCTTTTGGAAAATAAAGTATGGTGTGAAGTGCTCAGGATGTCCTTGCCTTGTACAGCATTGTTCTCACATCCCTGTGCTGAGAGAGTGCAGGAATTTAGCAGTGCCTTCCCACTGCCCTGCCAGCCAGGTGGCAGAGGAGAGATACAAGCTCAAGGAGGGTAATCTCCCTGCTTAACCCATTCAAGCAATTGTTCTAATTTTGTATGGTTTGTACACTAGGCAAGACCAGTGTGCTTTCTAGGTTGTGCAAAAGTATTGGTTAGTTCTGCCAGGGTTCATTGTGCCAAAGACAATACAGATGCAAAAGGAGGGAGACTCTAACTCAGTGGCTTGCCACATAAGTGGACAAGAGAGCCAGAAATCTTCTTATCCTGTTTTTGTAGAGGGCAGAGGGCATAGCTTCTCTCAGCTGGATGAAGGCAACTAACAGCTGAGAGCTGAGTCTCTGCTCTAGACTCCCCCTTAAGTCAGCAGGGAGAGATCAGTGCACCCAGAGGCCATCCATCCTGGTGTTCAAGGGAGGAGCTATGTAGCTCTGTGGAAGGGGTGATCCCTCCTCACAAGTGAGACGAGGCAGAGCACCTAGCCTGGGTGCCTGTCTCTTTGACCCACTAAAGTGAGGTGAGATAATTCCAGCCCTGAGGAAATGATCCTAGAGTGAATGATTTAAGAGCTGGAATATCTTTGGGTCTGCTGTGGCATTACATCACCAGTCTTGTGTGCAGCAAGCATTTGGGAGCACTGCCAAGATACAAGTAACACGTTTGTCCTCCTGCCCAAAGTATACTTTTTGAAACAAAAGATCCCTTGTTTCCTGTGGGTTGACACCACTCCGAAGTGGTGGGCGCTTTCTTTACAGAGAAGGCCCTAGCCTCTCCCTTCCTTTTGTACCCTATTTCTGCAGTCTTCTCCAGTGATTTATTTGGATGGGGTTTCTGATGCTAACAGTGTTTCTTTGGCATGAGACAGGCTCTTCTGAACAAGGAAATATTGTCATCGTAATTTGCAATTCAGGTGCTGCCTGCCTGGAACTAATTTTTATTCCCATGAGGAGGAGCTGTCTTTCTGTTTTTGTTTTTGCATAAATGAGGTTGCTAGGTTTCTGGCTACACTGACAGCCTGCAGTGCAGGGTTCAAAGAGCCTCTAGTGGGTGCTGGGCTTGTGTTCTGCCTTGCTGATGGGGACACTATGAATACAAGCTCAGGTCTTTGCCATCACCTCAGTTCATGTTCCAAAAGCAATTGTGCCTCTGACAGGCTTCAGAGATGGCTTTTTATGTGCAGCTCCAACTGTCAGCACACGAGCTGAGTAGGGAAAAACATTGTCTCCATGGCCAATGTATTTTATCCCACAGTTTCTTTGGATTTAATAGATGTAACTTGCCACTCACAAGGATGTGTGAAGAGTATGGACTTGCACACAAAGCACTGGCAATCTGAGGTGTTTGACAAAGATGTCTGCTCAGTTCTTCACAGTCTGAAATAGGGCTTCATGTAGGCAGAAGCAAAGCACATAAAGACACATATACTGTTCTAGCTTTCTTGTGTAAAAGCAGCATAGTTAATGCTGACACAAGGTCCTTACTGGTGTGACTGCATCCAAAGTAAGAGTTGCTGCAACTTTGTGATCAAACTAAATCAGTGTCAAATACAGACCAGAGCTTTCATGGAGATGAGCTGGCTCTTAGTAGATGTCCTGAGGCTCCCCGAAGCTGGAGAGTAATGGTGGAACACAGAACATGGAACAGCTCTGGTTACATTCTCCTACAACATAGAGAAAGGTAAATACAGGGAGATTGGGCATACTTACTGGACAGTCTTGTATTTTCCCATTTCTCAAATGAACTGCCCAGTGCCGGAGGATTATCTTTTATTTACTGCCCTGCACTGTACTGAGTGAGGCTGATGGATGATTGCAATAAGGATATTCCCAAATAGGACATGCTTAGGGTGCTTCAGAAGGAACAGGGAGAGGAGAAAGTGAACCAAGTGGCTTTTACAGCAAGGTACTGCCTTTTCCTGTTTGCCTCTCTACTTCATAGGCATTTTCAGAATCAGGCACTTTAATTAGAGATTAGAATCAAGAAAATGAAAAGTAAAACTAGCTCACTCACAGAGGGAAAATGTCATTCTGCAGGGACTGAGAGGATATGCACGGAGATATGCTATTTGCCTCCTCGTTTTCTATAAGATGCCTCATTTCCCTCTATCTAGAAAACAAATAGTGGGAAAAATAATTAGTAGTGAATTCCCAATCCACCTCTCATTCAAAAGATTTAATAAAAACTAAGATCATCTTCTTGTTACACCACTTAGCTTTGTACGCAGCCTGTTTCAAGCCCCAGAGACTTGTTCTAGGCCAAATACTTAGTTTTCTAGCAAAATATTTTTCAGCCAAATATGAATTTGAGAAACACAAGGCGTCATAGAATCATAGTGTGGTTTGGGTTGGAAGGAACATTAAAGATTGTTCAATTCAAATCCACCTGCCACTGGCAGGACTGCTGCCCACTAGATCATATTGCTCAGGATATCAAACCAGTCCTTGAACACTTCCAGGGATGGGACATCCACAGCTCCTCTGGGCAACCTGTTCCAGTGTCTCACCATCTTCACAGTAAAGAATTTATTCCTAGTATCTAATCAAAACTCTCAGTTTAGGAGGGTTATCCCTTGTCCTATCACTATCTGGCTATGTAAAAAGTCACTTTTTCACTCTTTTATAAGCCCTCTTTAAGTACTGGAAGGCCACAGTGAGGTCTTCCCAGAGCCTTCTCTTCTCCAGGTTGAACCACCCTAACTCTCTCAGCCTGTGTTCATAGTGGGAATGCTCCAGCCCTCTGATCATGCCTGTGATCTCCTCTGGAATCACTCCCACAGGTCCATGTCTTCTTTGCCCTCTAGATATGGTCATCAGTCATGGTAAAATGGGATGGAAGGTGCTAAATGTGGAGGAGACGGGCTGAAGAGATTATTGTGATGATGATGGCTAAGCCTTGGCTCCCTTACCCAACATCTAGAGTGTCAGGATTGAGAGCTCTTGTACCCTAAGAAAAATGTCTCTAAGTGTCTCCCAGCTCTCATTCACTCCATTATCTCTGTGAGCATTTTCCCAAAGGATCACATACGGATCACATAAACAGCCAAAATTTAGGCTCCGGCAATGAAATATTTTTTTAATCCAGTTAGTGTGTGCTCTGCTGATTCAATGCCATGTTAGTTAAAATAAAATCAAACTATATACTTAACTGGATGCTGAATAAATGCATTCATACTTTTACTAGCACAGTTATTTTGTCAGTCATACTGACAAGAGGGATGGCAGTTTTGACAAGATATTTACCCTCTTCTTAGGTCTAGGGTAATCCAGATAATAGGTGAGATAACTCAGCAGGATTGGAGTCCTCACACTGAAGGAAGCCCACTGCATACTGATAAGGTCTGTGATCATTAATTCATGTTAACTACTTGTTAACTGCTTCTGAAATGTAGATAAATCCTTCATGTTTTCTGTGACAATTCAGTCAAACTACAGAAATAATAATTGAGAACCATAGAATGATAGAATGTCCTGAAGTGGAAGGGACTGACAAGAATCATGGAAGCCCAGCTCCTGGCTCTACACAGGATCATCCCCAAGAACCCCACCATGTGCTTGAGAGTGTTTCCCAAGTGCTTCTTGAGCTTTGTCAGGCTTTGTGCTGTGACCCCTTCCTTGGGGAGCCTGTTCCAGTGCCCAGCGACCCTCTGAGGGAGGGACCTTCTGTTGATA
>VZTZ01030478.1:215052-229616 GCA_013400955.1 Drymodes brunneopygia | reverse complement strand
GCCCCCCAGGACAGGGATGTCCCTCCTGGCTGCCAGGGCACTGCTGACTCACGTTCAACTTCTTGTCAACCAGGACCCCCAGATCTCTTTCTGCAGGGCTGCTTTTCACCCTCTCATGCCCTAGTCTGTACATCCAGAGTTGTCCCAGCTCAGGTGCAGAATCTATCACTTGTCTCTGTTACACTTCATACAGCTGGTGATTGCACATCTCTCTAATGTGTCAAGGTGTCTCAGCGGGGCCTCTCTGCCTTTTAGGGAGACATCAGCTCCTTCCAATTTAGTACCGTGGACAAACTTGCTTAATATTCATTCAAGTCCTATGTCCAAGTTGTTTATGAAGACATTGAAGAGCATTGGGCCCAAGACGGAGCCCTGCAGAACCCCACGAGTGACCAGCTCTCAGTCTGATGTGACCCCATTTACTATAACCCTTTGTGTCCTACCATCAGCCAGTGTTCACCTGCTGCATGATGTAATTATCTATCTGCAAGCTGGACATTTTGTACAGAAGGATATTTATGGAGTTCAGGTCTTTGTTACATTAGAAAGTCATAAAAAATAAAACTGAAAATAATTTCAGAAAGTTTTTAGCCCATCTCCATGCAAGATAATACTTTATTTAAAACATAGTTTGAGGTCTAAACTTAGTTCACCTAATGATGATGGCATGCACCATAATTCCTGTCATCATTGACAGCATAGCCCTGTAGATGACAGGCAATCCTTGTGACAAGGACAGAAATGTGTGTTTGATAAGTAGAACCTTAGAAAACCTTAAAACTTTGATTTAACAGTGGGCTTAGGAAGGCTCAGTGTTATGAAATGTGCCAGATGTTTGCTTGTGTTTTCTTCTCTGCAGTGGTAGATTTAAAGGTTGTGAAGCAGGATGTGGAACATAGTCTGGAATGGATTTACATAACAAGCTGCAGTTAAATTTGGTATTTTCTGATGAATGACCAAAGAGCAATAACTAAAAGCACCAAGTGGATTGAATACTGCCTAAAAAATTCAGATCTTTGAAGCAGCTCTCAGAAAGTCTCTTCCAATATGTTTATATATTTAAATTCTGTTCCCAGAACAGGCAGAGAAGACTCCTGGGAGCAGAAATCCCTACTAATCTTTCTCTAAGCTACATGAGTTTATTTTTATATTGGGAATAGAGATTTAAGACCTTGTCAGACAGAGAAAAAACATTGCTTGGATTTTTATATTGCTTGGATGAAATTCTTAGTCTAGTATGAAGCTGTGTGCACCTGTAATTCATGTGAGGGGACTGCTCTGGAGGGCAGGGGCTGGCAGGTCCCCAGTCACACAATGGCCTGTGTGCTGGACTAGGTACAGCACTGGCTGTCGGACTTTTTGGACCCCACAGTGAAGCTATTGAAGTTTTCTGAGTCAAATACTACAAAAGGCTGATAGAGATCCATGTGGCCCACACACCTCACTCAAAGAGAGGTTAATGTTACAGTCTGGATTCAGTTTGTTGTTTGGCATACATTTGTATGCTGTAACAGATTCCAGCTTTGGGAAAATGTCTTCATGTTCATTCAGTCATGTCCCCAGTGTGCAAGTTGATAAATACATCTTCAATGGTAAAAGACCCATGAGGCTCACTCTCTTTTTGGTAACAGGATTGAGAACTGCATTGTACCACCATAGAGTCTGAGTGTTTCCTTTTAGTTGTGTATGTGTTTTTTATTGATATTTTGGATATTTGTACTGTAAATTGAAAGACCCTTTTGCAAATACTTGTGATGCCAGTTATTAATGGTAGTTGGTACAAGAGTTAGTGATATCTAAAAATCAGTAGTGAAATTATGTTGAGACAAAAAAAGAAGACAATCACAGTAAAAAAACATAATGATTGCATAGTCACCAGTGATCTTAACTGATTATATTTAAGTTGCTACTGTAACGGGATATTACAATACAGAAAACAAGCATTAATAGAATAAGCAGAGAGAAGGATTAAAAGGGAATTTTTAAGTCTTATTTGTGAATTGCTGTAGAACATTTGTATGGGCACTGAGTATCCCCACAATCAAAAAGAAACACCCTGGAGGACATGGGCTTGCTATGTACTAATTTATGAGTGCTTTTTGTGCTATGTGGCTTTTAAAAGCTGAGAGGAATTTTCCATTACACTGTATTAATTAAAAGAGGCTGCTGGGGAATAAAATAGGAAATAAAATGTAGCTATCAGATGCCTCTTAGGCAAGCATATCAAAAGCCATTAGTAAGTAGGTCTAATGCTAATCTGTTATTTTATCCATGAAATCGCTTCTGGCAAAAAGTTTGGATGAGACAAGTATCTGGGAGGTGTCAAGAAACGGAACAACCATTCAAAGAGTAATTTAGATCCCTTTGTAGAAGAATACAAGGCATCACTCTATGTTTTGGTGTTCAAAAACATTCAAGCTGTGTAGGCATACAGAGGGAAGCTCTATTTTCAGGACCAATGATTTAAAAAAAGTTTTGTGTAGAAACCCCATTGCTGAACTTCATCAGAGTTCCTTGGATCTACAGGGAAGAAAAGTTGCAAAGGGAACTGAGGGACTGAAAGAATTTTTAAATGCAGTTTATAATTTAATGCTGAAATGATTACCCTGGAAAGGCATGCTCAACACTGGTGACATGCCAAGGAGAAGGGTGACAAATTGGGAAGGATTCAAAAAAGAAAGAAAGAATGATCTAAGGGCAGGACAATTGACCTGGGAAACAAATTTAAGGAATTCGGTTTGTTCAGCACGTCAAAGAAAAGCTTATTAAGTCATTGGATTGTGGTCTGTTAACTCCCTGTATTGGGAAAGCAGATCATGTAACAAAGGGATCTTTAATCTGGCAGACAAATGATGTAACAAGATCAAAGAAAAGCTGGAGCTACATGAATCAGGCCAGACAATGTGTGCTCTTAATAGCAGATGAGCAACTGAGAACAATTAATTTTGGCATATGGTAAATTACCATCCTCTGGAAAATGTAAAATGTGAAAATTTTAGAGATATGTTATTTGTTCTCTGAAGTTTTGGTCTGTTGCAGATATGATTTCTTCATTTAAAGCAAGATTTAAAGTAGCGAAATCTTGTGTCCTTGATATATTCTTCAGAGCCTGATTTATTCACTCTTCTAACCTTTTTAGGGGCTTCTTTCTGCACTATCTCCTGATGCTTCAAAGTTCATTTGCAAAACATCTATATCCTCCCCTATGGTCTGACAGTCTTTGAAAAACCTCCCTAGTGGGATCAGTGTTAGAAATTCAAGCCATCATATATCCGGTTTATTGAGATAACCAATTGTGGTCAATTAAATGTAATTGCACTGAAAATGGCACTTTAAAATCTGTTTTACAAATACTGAATATCTCTTACCACATATGCAGGGAGAGAAAGGACCTATTACACTATCAACTCTGTTAATAAATATAACCTAATAACCATAATACATTAAATGAATCATATGAAAGATGAATTTCATTTGGAGACTTAATTATTGATTTGTAATATAAATTCTGTGAGCTTTGCCTGGTTCTTCCGAGCCTTAACCTTTTAGTACATGTAATTTTCAATCAACTCACAATATCAACTTTTGCTGTAGCATTTTGTTATACAAGAAATGGTAAAGAGCTCTTTTGGCATATTTGGGAAAAAAGATGTATTAACAGATTTTCTGGAGCCTGGGGATCAAAGGAGCTGCTGAGCCATCCTGTTGTGTCTCTGGTGCATTGCAGGCCATTAAATTCCACCCACTTACCTCTCTGTGTAGCCCAGTTAGTTTCATTAGTGCATTTTTATCCACAGGAGACAAAACATTTGTGTACCATAGAATCTTACTTGTTCAATAAAACTAGTCTGACACCTTTCCTTTCTTAGCTTTGTCTCTGGAAATGGCTCCATTTAAGTTACTGTGGGAATTCTTTTTTTAGCATTTGCGCAGCAGAATCCAAGGATAGACAGGCCAACTCTCTGTCATTGATGTCAAGGGGATGGTCCTGTGATGAAAATCTGCCGAAAGACTTTCTGACTGTCCATACTGAGACATCCCTTGACTCAGTAGGAGAAGATGGCCAACAGATATTGAGGACAGACAAAACAGTTTGAAACACTCTCTCTTAAAAGGATCCATTTTTGCTTTCTTTTAAAGATTCATTTCCACACACACAGATGTTCTTATGCCTATGTTCTGTCATGTAAACACTATTTGCTTTTTTATTTTGCATTCCCTCCAAATACTAAGCTTACATTTTCATCACAGCTTGACTTTTCTGTAGCAAAAGTCCTGAAATCAACTCTACTTCTCACACTTTAGTCTAAAGAGCAAAAAATTTGTGAGGCCCTGAGGCTATAGTGGTCCTGACCATCTTTACCATCATATCTTCTCAAGAGTAGTGGGATGAGCCCTGGCTGCCCACTGAGCCCCTGTACTGCTGGCTATGTTATTGTGCTTGGGTATCAGCTCCCTGTCTTGTAGGGAGTAGCAAGTGATTCCTGCAGCCAAACCTGACACATGACCTCTTTCCCTGATAATCCAATGCTTAGGTCAATAAATAGCAAAGCAAAATCTGGATAAAACACAAGCCAGCATTACTTAACTGTAATATATTTACTCATGCCAGATACTTAACTATTTTTCCGTTTCACTTTGTATTTTAAAGGGCTTAGTTTCCTTCTGTTTGCTTTATGTTTCATAGTTGAAACCTTGATATGGGGTACAAAGCAGATTTCTTAACCTGAGCGCTTTGACTTGTATCTGAGAGATAACAGTAGAAAGACCAAAGATCTAGCCTTCATTTTACTCTTTGCTTTAGAACTTCGAGGATGAGGTTCGGTAATTTGGGTAGAATCACAAAAAAGAAATATTTTAAAATTTTTTTTTGCCTTACAATAGTTCAGATTTGTATGTCACTTTCTACAGAGGAATTCCAGAGAGTCCATGTAAGGGAAAACTAAATTAATTGATTTGTTTGGCCTCCATAGTGCTCCGTAAATGTATCAGGGCTGATAAATGCCAGGAGGCGTGAGATCTGTATGGGGCTTGTTCAGGCACATTCATTAGTTTAAGGGAGAGTTTGGTATGCTATGGATTTGTTCTGGTTGCCTCCCAAGAAAAGGCTCTGGATCCAGTGACCTTGAGAGGTTTTTCCATTTGCTCTGTTTGTCAGATGCAACCATGGTTGTGAAATCAGCCACACAGATAAGAAACACTGCTGGCTCTGTAAGGTTTATTTATCAGTGAATGCATACTTTCCTGTGGTTAATCAGCTATTAAAGCTCAAAAGTTTTTAAATCCTTGTTAAGAAGATGGAACTATTGTTAACCTGTCATGACTGCAGGACTGCAGCCTCTGTAGTAAAGCATTGCTGTTGAAATACTTGATCATATAAATAATTTATACAGAATTCTGTTATGATTTTTAAAAAGGTTACTGTTGCAGGCTTAGGTATGACTGGGTGATCTGCGTTGTTCAGATGCATTCAGAGTCTTTCAGGCTGAGGAAGTACTTCAGTGGTGAATCCCTGTGTGGTGCCTGCAATTTGGTGGGTGGCTCCGTAGGAGTAGGAGGGGGATTTCAGGGGTCTTCTTGGAAGAATTACATGGAAATAGATCCTGCAGGGAAGATGAGTCTGAGAGAGTTGGTTGATATTCAAGGATCTTAATAACAATGCATCCTGATGAGCAAGAAATCAGGCAAAGCAGATGAGAGACTTATGTGGATCAATAAAGAATTCCTGTCATTACTCAGGCATAAGCAGGAAACACACAGGCGATGGAAGCGGGCATGGACCACTTGGACTGGATATAGAGGTGTTAACAGAATAAGTAAAAATGAGACAAGGAGGGCCAAGGCCAATCTGGAATTAATTCTAGCTAAGGATGTCAAGAACAACAAGAAGGTTCAAATACATCAATAAAAAAAGGAAAAAAAAAGATAATGTGGGCCTGTTACTTAATG
This sequence comes from Drymodes brunneopygia, assembly GCA_013400955.1. Classification (NCBI taxonomy): domain Eukaryota; kingdom Metazoa; phylum Chordata; class Aves; order Passeriformes; family Petroicidae; genus Drymodes; species Drymodes brunneopygia. Next base: position 223,667 of record VZTZ01030478.1, on the reverse strand, counting down.
GAGTGAGGATGCTGGTAATAGAGGATTCAGGCAAGGCAGAGTTACTGGACACTTTCTTGCATTGGTCTTCATTGACTGGAACACCCCTCAGGGATCTCTGGCCCAAAAGATCACTGTAAAGGAATGTTGGAAGCAAGACTATCCTTTGATCATGCTAGAGAACACTTAGGCAATCTTGACATCCACAAGTCCCTGGGCCCTGATGGAATGCATCAACAAGCAATCAACTGAGGGAACTGATGGACATGATAGCAGGGCTGCTCATGATCATCTTTGACAGGTCGTGGCAATCTGGAGAGATGTCTGAGGACTGGAGGGAAGTAAATGTCACCCCAGTTTTCAGAAAGGGCAAGAAGGAAGACCCAGGGAGCTACCAGCCAGTCAGCCTCACCTCAGTCCTTGGAGAGATGGTGGAGCTTCTCATTCTAGAGGTCATCTCTTATCACATGGATGACAAGAAGGTGATCATGCGTGGTCAGCATGGATTCACTAAGGATAAACAATGCTTGATCAACCTGATTGTGTTCTATGATGAAACAGCTACCTGGATAGATGAGGGAAGAGCAGTGGATATTGTCTACCTCAACTTCAGTAAGACTTTTGTCAGTAACACGCTGGAGTCATGTTATAGTGCAGAAAATTATCAATAAGAACACATATAATAAAGCGTGCAAAATATCCTCTGTGCATCTTCTCTATGTGCCTTGATCTGCCCCTTGCTAAACTGCACACAATAGCCACACTTAAAAGCAAGATTGTGTATGTAAATAGTTTTTGTTACAAACCACTATAGGTAAAATATCTCTATATTTGTATGTAGTAATTTAACAAGTATATTAACTAATAGTTGTTTCTTTTCATAGCTGCCCTTAAAGCAATCTTTGGGACAGAAATTGACACAGGGAATGACAGAATACTTCTCTTCTTGTATATGATAAAAATAATATATTTTAAATTGTTTTGCAACCAACATAAGGATTTATGATGTCTTCAGCAGAGTTATTTGACATATGAAGGTGAGAAAACAGGAAGAACTACAAGTGGAAATGTAATACTTATAAGCATTGGGAGTTCATCTCTCAGGGAGTAGGTAAGTTTCGTTCAGTAGCTAGGAAATTTTTCCCTTAGTGTGGCATGGTTTTGTCAGGTCTGATCATTCAGAGATGACAAGGCATTATGAGGTTGGTGATTACTTGAAAGATTTTATTTCTTTTTATTTGCCCTCTATAATTTCAGGGTGGAATCTGTTTGTGTTTTAAAGCCTTCCTTTATTGCCATGAGGGCTAGCAGTGTTTTGGTTTGAAACACAGCAGAAGCAGAACTTTGTTTAAATAGTAAAGCTGAGGCTTGAAAAGAAAACTTCCTGCTATTGCAGCACTCCGGATTTCAGGAAACTGACAGCCGTGTTGCAGTTTTTGTCTCTCTCCTTGCATGACACTCTAAGCAGTGTCACTTCATGAAGGTAGAGGCAGTGATTCCCCAAAAAAAGGAGTTCTGTGACCTTAGTAAAATCCCAGTGGGCTTGTGCCTTTGCAAATCTGACGATTTGCAGCTTTTGCATTTCATATATCTTGAGAGACCACCTCACAGCTCCACTTTGATCCCTGGAATAGAATAAGAAATCCCCAGTAAGTCATGGGTCTGGTCCACCTTTGCTAATTTGTTGCTCCTTGCTGTTCATTTGCTTCCTTTAAAGCACCTTAGTTTGTCTGTAATGAGATTAAATTGCTCTTGTGGCTGAATTGTTTATGGTTTTTAATGTAGTTTTCCAAAATTGTATTCCCACTGAGAAAAATTAATTAAGTTTTGCAAAGGCAAGTTTGAAATACATTTTAGATTTGCAGATTTGCAGAAGAGTTTTCAGGATTTCCACCCAAGCCCCAGTGGGATCTTCCATATTTTAAAGACGTCAGAGTTTAGCTTCTTCCTAAATGCCTCTTGTAATGCAGGATCTCTGACAGCCTCTAATCCTTCCAGGTTTCACAGCATGCTCTGAAAATTGCAATTTCCTTTTCTTCTTTGAAACAAGTTCTTATCATTTCTTGCATATGGCATTACAGCTGACAGCATGACGCCCCAGCCTGAATATTAAGACTGTAATTCTATTTCTTGAGTTGTGCTGCAGTGTATAAATTCATTCAACTGGACTTTCAAGGTGGATGCCACCAAAACAAAATCTCAATTAATTTACAAATGACAGTCAGTTGGGACCATGTTCTATGTTGAACAGCAGCTGATTCACATTTTAACATGCTATTGTTTTCCCAGTTTGAATTCTACGATTTCTTGAATCATCAGCTTTTCTTCAAGACACACTGGGTGGTATTTATACTATTAATCATGCGTTTTGTCTTTTGCTTAGCACATGTATTTAAATAACTGCAGGATTAGTTAAGCAAAAGGGTAGAATGTGGCTTCCAGATGAAGTGGAAACAAGTTCGGCAGTGGAAAGAAGTTTCAGCAAACAGCTGCAGGTCAGGAATTCTGAAAACCACATGTCCAGGATAACTGGACAATGAAAGCTTTCTGCCAATTGGGATGATGAGGGTTATGCCACTTCTGGTACACTTACTGGTATTTTCTGTGTTGAGTAGGAGAGGTCATTTGGGCAATGTCTATAAAATACTGCCAGACTCTATTCTGATTTCATGCCTAGGTTTACTGGAGTGTCTGGCTATTCAATGATATCTAATTTCTGTTCACTGGGAAGGTATTTGATGGTGTCTGTCTTCTGCATTACAAGATAAAATTTTTCCTTGTTTGTTGGAAACAACTTTTAATTAGCATGTTGGTTTGATTTTAGCCTTTGGCTATTGCAGTGTTGGTTTCATACAAGTGTGAATTTAAAGAATTATATAAAATCAGACTGAAGTGGGCCTCTAATTATGTCAGGAGAGGCTTAATTCTGCCTTATGCCTTCTGAAAAATGTGTGACACTTTTAAAATCAGTGTCTTAAAGCTCAGTAGGATAGGGCCTCATCTCCTCTTAAGCAGCTTGTCTCAGCATTCTCAGACTCACTTGCTGGAGCAAAAACCTGCACAAGTGCACTTGGCACACCTTGCCAGAGGGCTTGTTGTAGCTCCAAAGCTGAAATTCAGAAGTACAGGGACAGACCTTGGACTGGGAAGTAGATGAGGGATTTCCCACTTCAGCCAGGTGGGCAAGTAAAGATGCATCCTTCCTGAAGAACAGTCTCCTTTCCTGTGTCTGTGCTGCAGGGTTATTTTAGTTCCTTGTATGGATGTGTATGCAGAGCAGCTTGACGCTCATCACAGCCCTACTGATGTCCCTCTATTAGGAAACAGAGTCCTGGAAGGGCACAACTCTTCAAAATAGGGTTCTGTTGCATTAAAACATCCACAGAAGAGCATGTGTGGACTAATGACCCATTGAGAATTTTGCTACTCCTTGGGAAATTTTCAAAGGACACTGAGTATCAAGAAAGGAGGGTTCTTTCCTACCCTGAGAACTATCCCCTGACAAAATGAAGGCTGAGGGTTTACATAAAGACTCTGAAGATGTCTTCAGCACTCTCACTTTTGTGTGCTGTGCAGAGATGGGGTCAAAGAGAATACCCACTGTTTCCTCTGGAAGCTGTGGTAGCTGCTGTCAATCAGCTGTCTACAGATTGGATCTGTTTGAATCCTGATTTTGTATGTGCAGAGTCACTCATGAGGTGTTTGGTGTAGTGCCATATGTGTTAATGGTGGCTGGCATCACCTCTGTACTATAAATATCTCCACTGGATAGTGGCACAGCATTTATTCTTGCGTGTGTTCATACAATTTTTACTTGCTTTTTCTAATCAAATATTTACAAACAGTCCCATTGTACTCTCTGTCACCATGAGGCAGCTTCCTGAAGGAAACCGTTAATTTTCTGCTGTACAGCACTGGTTGATTAGATGCTTTGTGGAGGAGGAACTGATATGAAAGCATAGAAATGAAAACAGCAATACTCCTGCCAAGCACTGTAGCCTGTTGCTTTCATTCATCAGTTGGTTTTATTCGTCTGAAGCAATGCTAGTGAATGAATCTTATTGGGGAACTACACAGACTGTGAAGCAGCGCTCAGGAGCACAGCAGCCTCCCTTCCTTGCTGTCTTCTATCAGTATCCCTGTTCCCAACACCAGGGGTCAGCTTTCTACTGTAAATTTCAAGCCCTTTCTGCTCTAGCTATGGCATCTAGCTGTTACAAGATACAAGGAAACCAACAAGAAGTTCCAGCCCTCCTCCAGGCCAAACATACCTTGCAGGAGGGGTTAAGGTAGAAATACATACATGTTGGGCAACCTGTATTGCACTTCTCCCAGCAGAGCTAATTTGTAATTGCCTTTCTCTTCCATCCAGGAGCTCCAGTTATCTATTTATTGTTCAGACTGACTTCAGAGCCAATGGATGTGACAGCTCCTTCACAGTGACCTGGGATTGCAGAGTGGGCAGGATCTCTGCCTGCCTGTTTTAGTTACTTATGTGGTCTTCATTGCTGTCATGTCTGAGCTTCCTTTCTGCCTTGAGAGTCTGTCTTCCCAGATAAGGTCACGCAATGCTGCTTTACTTCTTAATGATGAAAAAACTAAGCCAAGGGGCTCACAGAAAACAGCAAATACCGAGATCAGCATTCATCTCACATCCTGTAGAGCACTCCTAGAAATGGCAGGCTCTATTCCAGTGATTCCCATAGAAGGGAAGTGACTCTAGAGATATTTTTTTCAAATACGTTATTAAACCCTGCTTGCTGCTTCTCCAGACTTGTGTCATCACCTCATTTTTCTGTTCTGAACAGCTCCTAACTTTTCCCAACCATCCCATGTAAAGAGGAGGAAGTTTTCCAACTCATCTGTCTTTGCTGGCTAGTGTTCAATCAGACAGCTGGGTCACCAGGCAGCTTTAAAGACCTAGTCCTACTTAGATTTATTTTAGGAATTGCTAGTTACATAGATTGAGTGTTACATAAATGTAATGTCACTATCAGTACCCATAGATGGCAGTGTAATTTAAAATTATTGTTTTTTCAGCCAGGTCAACAACCACTGGGGTGAGAACACAGAGGAGGGAATCAAAAATGGCAGAGGGAAAGAGAGATCAGCATTTTTAGCAGCCGCCCATGGTTAGATTGATTTGTGTCAGTCATGAAACTGGACTTGAAAATATTTTCCTATCTTGGTGTACACTCTGAGAAAGAAAACTTGCAGCTAAATCTGGAAAAGTGGTAGCAGAAATGTGTCTAAGGGGGTCTGACATGTAATGCCCTACGCATTCACTTACTTGAGGGTAGGAGGGGGAAGAGGTGCTACTTCTGTGTATGATGCTGGTGAGATCTTCATTGGAATGTTATATCCAGCTATTAATAGTTCAGTCTTCACAATGGATATTAAAACTGAAAAAGGTTCAGAGATGAACCACATTATGACTTATGTTTGAAAACTCTGCCTTACAGTTAAATTCTTAAACAATTCAACTTGGCATGTTAAGGAGAAGATTAAGTAGTCATTTGATTACTGTCCATTAATTACTTGAAGAGAAAGGAAGGAGATATCTTATAGAAAAGAACTCTTTCATCTTACTTTTTCATCTAGGACATAATCTAGCAATTGGAAGTAGAATTCAGAGATCTCAGAAAGCTGGAAATGAATTTTTAATGGTGGAAGTAATTAAGCATAGGAACAAATAAAGGATTTATTCATCACAACTATCTTCTTTAGCCTTAGAATTTACAAATCTGCATTGAACAAAATCCATCATTAATTCTAGCAATATGTAAGTTACTTTGTAAGCTCCTGAAGTTAGATGGCTTGTCATTATTCCTAGGGCAGAATGATACAAAGAAAGTATAAAAGGCCCCACTAAAGACTTTTTCTTCAAAGATTTTTCTGTCTTTTGTTCTGAAGATGAGTGTGGATCATTTTTCAACCGAATGCATTAGTAAAAAACAGAAGGAAATCTATCTAATTTAATGTTTTCATTAGTTGAAACTAGTGAGATGTTCAGACTCCTCTTAGCTTACCTTTGGTTTCTTGCTGCTGTAAAGCAAACCCACATGTTCTGCAATGTAAAATCTTCCTCTGTTGGTCCCTGCTTAGGGAACTCAATCATACTTCTCTTTGTGCTTGGTAATATTTACTAGGCTGCCAAATGTAGAATATAACCAGAAATATCTGGATGCTAACCTGCACTGATTCCTATGATAGACCCCTTCAGGTTAAGATTCTGTCAGGAATACTTCGAAAATTCTGGACATTGAAAAATAAGTGCAGATCAAATTTGCATTTTTTTGAAACTTTTGACATCAGAACAGTATGAAAAACTACACATGTTGTGTGTTGTTGGTCTTTTAAAAATTATTTTACATGGTATATTCTCATGGATATTATTTGCTATAGCATATGTGAGAGATGATTAAAGTGAGGTTTTTTAGGATATTGTAAAATGAAGTCAACTAGAGAAGGTAGGAACAAAAAGTATTCAGGAGTGCTTAACTGTATCAGTGAGGCATCAAAGTGGTGAATCATGTAAGTAATTTGAGTTGTTTGATCCTTTACACTTCTGTTTTTCTGGCTGTAAGACAAGCAGAATATAACTTTGCTGTGTGAAGAACTTGAGGCTGACTCTATATGACTGTACAATCTATGCATCCTTAATTTTTCAACATTATCATGATGGATTTAAATAATTGATGAAATTTATCAAGTGGCTGCTCTTGGGAAAAGGCTCACCTACAATAAAAGAAAGACAGCAGGTATTGCTCCAAGAGCTATTGCAAAGTCTTCCAGTCCTGAGTTTTTCTTATCAGATTCCTCCAGGTATGAGAGAGCTGGCTGAGATTTACTGGCATTCTCTAGCTTCTCCTATCAAATGGTGTGTGATGAAGTGGTTTCCACTACTACATAAGAGATCTTCGTAGAGGATCAGTTGTATCAGCTATTGTATTGTTTGGTGAGTTCTCAAAAGAGATGCCAGCACAGTAGATTCTCAGGATGCTGATACTGATCCCCACCTTGGCTCCCACTGAACAGGAGAGGAATTTTATGCAGCAGAACATGCTTTCTAGATGCTATGCAGTCCCAGGCTTCTTCCTCTGCTGCAGAGATGCTGGAGGGAAGACTGACTGCCCAACAGCAGCCTGGCTGGTGGAGATGGGAGAAAATGGGGACATAAATTCCCCTTTGACTCCCACAGCAGATCCATGTGCTGGCCAGAGCCAGATCTGGTTTAGGTAGTGGTTGGCTTCTCAGAGCTGCAAGTCTAAAAAGTCGGTTGTCACTAGAGCAAGGTGGAAGTTTCTTATGTGGATAAATACCTGGTGGAGGTGAATGACAAAAACAGAGATGGACTCTTCTCAGTGGTATCAAATGAAAGGCAAAAGGCAAAAGTCAAAGGATGTGAACTGAGACAGATAAAAGTCCCTTTAAACATAGGATGGAACTTCCATACTGTGGGGGTGTTTGAGCAGAAGAGCAGTATTTTCACACTCTAAAGAGCCTGATTTTAAAAATCTGACAACAAAGCCCTGGACACTGTGCTCTGACTGAAACTGCTTTAAGCAGGCAGAATTGGACTGGTTGTTCTCCAGACATAGCTTCAAACTTCAGCTATCCTGTGATTCTGTGATTTTTTTTATTTCTTTTTTGTCCGTTATCCATCATATCTAAGTGTAAGCCAAAATTTGCCCCATATTTTGCATAGATACTTGATGCTTTATGTAAAACTTTTGGACCAGCTCCATTCCCTAGTAGCAGCTTGTAGCTCTTTGAAAATTTCACTTTAAAGGACCCTCTGTCCTTTTGCCATGATTATCTTTTTTCCGCCTGACCTTGTTACTTTGTCAAAGTATTGAAAACTATTTCTTTGTTGCAGTATACAGTGCAAACTGATGTTATTCAGGCAATTTGGGGGTGAGGAAGGCCGAGGTAAAGCTGGAACTGAACTTGGCAAGCGACACAAAAAGAACAGGAAAGGCTTCTATAGATACATTAACCAGAAAAGGAAGGTCAAAGGAGGTGCAACCCCCACAATGAGATGATGTGGTTACCAAGCCATTATATATGATATTTGAAAAGTCATGGCAGTCAGATGAAGTCCCAGGTGACTGGAGAAGGGAAGCCATTGTACCTATCTTGAGAAATGGTAGAAAGTACTCCAGGAACTACTGACCTGTCAGCCTCCCCTCTGTGCATGGGAAGATCTTGGGATCTGGTTTCCTCCTAGAAACTCTGCTAAGGCACATGGAGAACAGGGAGGTGAATTGAGGCAACCGGCACGGCTTCACCAAGGGTAAGTCCTACCTGACAAACCAGAGGCGTTTTGTGATGCAGTGACTGCAGGAGTGGACAAGGAAAGGGTGACAGATGTCATTTATCTGGACTTTTGTAAAGCCTTTGACACGGTCCCCCACAACATCCTTCTGTCTAAATTGGAGGGAGATGGATTTGATGGATGGACTGTTGGGTGGTGAGGCACTGGTTGGATAATGACATCCAGAGAGTAGTGGTCAATGTCTCAGAGTCTCAGAGGACGTCAGTGACAAGTGGAGTCCTTCACGGATCCATAGTGGGACCAGTGTTCTTTAATATCTTCATTAATGGCATAGACAGGGATCAAGTGTACCCTCAGC
>VZTZ01030478.1:129172-215019 GCA_013400955.1 Drymodes brunneopygia | reverse complement strand
ACAGAACAGAGCATGTGCTCACCTCTTTTTGCAGAAAGGATTCTGCACTGCCACCTTCCTACCTGGAACAGACTTATCCACAAAAATACTGTTTGGATTGTATCCTTCCCTGTTTAGATTATGTCCCTTCCTATCCCTGGAAGTGTCCAAGGCCAGGTTGGAATGGGCTTGGAGCAACCTGGTCTAGTGGAAGGTGCTGCTTCCCAAGTCAGGGAAGTTGGAACAAGATGATCTTTAAGGTCCCTTCCAACTCAGGACACTCTATGATTCTGTGATTCTGTTTGAGACTAACAAATATTTAGGTATTTCTGTTTTCTTTCTTTTTTCTGTCTTTTTTTAACTCTGAAATCTACTTTTTGTAGCTCTTAAAATCTTCTTATGCTAACCCCCAATTATACACTTAACATACCTGCTTAAGATACATAATATTTCATGTACTAAAAATAAAAGCAAGCAAAACCCCCCACAATTTCTGTCAAAGAAGTGAATATCTGGTTTATATCCCAGCCTTATACAAATGGGAATGTTGAAAAATATTGTCCAAATTTAATGTTCAGTAGCTGGCTGCACAGAAAAATGGGAAGAGGTCCATTAGGGACCTGGGAGATGCTTAAAGACAAATTAGTAGGGGCCTAGGCAGTCCTCTAGAAGAAATATCACTGATTTTATGCCCTGTTTTTATACGTTTCCCTGAACATTTGATGTTAACCACTGCTGCAAACATGTTAGGGCAGGTGTTGGATCTGTAATGACTACTCTTAATTTTCATGATGCATTCTAGTGCAAAATTGACTGCATGCCCATATGTATGACTCTGCTTCTTCCGTGCTCCTCTGTCAAATCTGGGTCTTCTGCCAAATGTCTTCAAAAATGTTCTCAGGGCTGCTGTATCATTTCTCATTGTCTCCTCAGTGGCCTGAGCTGTACATGGCCACCTCATCAGGCATCATCTGTCTGCTTCCAAGAGGCCACAGCACTGCCATAAAACACTAACTTTACTGTCTCTTAATTAAGGAATACATAAGCATCTCCTGCAGTGTGTGCATCCCCCTCAGAGCTGTTCCGGTCAGGAATACTAAAATGCTGGCAGCCTGGCTTTTCTGCAGGCTAGTGTGGTTATCCAGAGGCAGTACATTTGTCGATGTCCATTTGTGGTGTGGTCCTGGGGATTTCTAAACGTTGCGTGCCACCTGGAAGCCCCTCCGTTGGCCACTTGATGGCACTCTTAAATATTTAGTTGGTTGCAAATGCTCTCAAATGTGCCAGTTTCGTAGAACAGGGATAGAGGAATCAGTGCCTCAGGTATTAAACAGTGAAATGCTATCAAAATTGGAGCTTGTATCAACGAAAACAAGAAGGCAGGAGCATAAGTTCAGCTGATTGTGCCAAGTGCTGCCCGGTGTGTCACGGGAGGATTAGCACCTGTCCAGCTTCCCAGCTCCAGAGTGCTCTGCAGAGACAAGAGCTTCTTCAGCCTTTTCTCATAGGAGGGGTGCTCCATCCTTTTGATCATCTTGGTGGCCTCCTCTGGACTCGCTCCAACAGGTTGAGGTCTGATGTGCTGAAGAGCCCAGAGCTGGATGCAGCACTCCAGGCGGGGTCTCATGACAGCAGAGCAGAGGGGCTGGATCTCCTCCCTCATCCTGATGTTAGCTTTCATAACATACAGGTAGCTGCACCATTATTATTTACCTTGTAAAATCATGCCCTTATGAGCATCTTATTTAAAGAGGAAAATTTAAGGAAGAATTATAGTGTGTGCTAGACCCATGATGAAACAGCCTGTCTGATCAGAATGAGAAAACTCTGGTTTTATACAGAGCGTTGCAAACTCAGCCAAGTCACATATTCCTTCTTTTTTTTGCACTGCTCACCTGCTCACCTCACTCTCAGGGGAGAGCCGAGATGAAAGCCAGATCTTCCTGCTCTTTTCAGGAAAGTGCTATGTCTGTTCACCCCCTTCTCCCCTGTTTTTGTTTGCTTTTGAGCCTCTGCTCTCACATGCCCTAACAAACAGTGCATGGTTCCAGGTAGTTCCTAAATACTCATTTTTGTTGGCCTAGTTGACTGTGATTTCTCTTGTATTACTTTGCCAGACTGTATTTTAAATGTAAGAAAGGCTATCTATATCTATCCTTCTGTGCTTCTGAGATGTGTCTTGCCTCTGACATGTGCGAGGCCCACAGCACGTACGTATTAGGACTGCAACAAGGCCTCAGGACATGTATAAATTACAACTTGTTTCGTCATCTGTCAATTTTGTCTTCTCTAAAATATCCAGAAGATTTTGAAATTCTGGTTTTGTACCTCTCTTATCCAAACCGCAAGTCCCTATGAGCCCCAGCTAAAAATGTTAACTGGATCAGGAGTAACAGGGATTAGTCAAGCAGCTGGTGAAGGGTGTCAAGCAGAATGTTAAATTTGACATTCAAGCATCTGAATCAGCATAAGCCGAAATGATCTATCATTTGCCTCCTCTGCACTGGTGGACTTGCTCAGCATTTGCAGATCTTGCAGTACCAGCACTGCTAATTGGAGGGTACATATTTCCCTGTGGTAGGAAATGCCTGTGCTCAAAGAGTTCAGGCCAGTGCAGGTGGTCTCAACAGGGGCATTCAACTTCCACTGACAAACGTCAGAAAATAAATGCTGGTGGAATTATCATCTGAGGCAGTGCCTCAGAGGGGGTGCTGTAGTAGCCCTGGATCTAAGCATTGTTTTCATTGGTCCTCTGGATGGGAATATAAACTCACAGCAGATGAAATGTGTGACTGATGAAAAGGCAGGTGAAGTTGTAAATCATGCTGGGAACAGAGCTGTCGTACAGAGTGATTAATGTTGTGGTAAACCGGAATTATTCAAAGCGAACGCATTTTAAAGCCATCAAATATAATATTATACCTCTCTAGACATAAAGGAGTGTTGTAGTTTGGAAGGCAGAAAAGAAAATGAAGAAAACCCCCACTTTTCTAAGAAATTTGAGTCCCCAGCGTGGTATCTTGGCAAGAAGGCTGAACATGATTCTGGTGTGCAAACAGGGAATCCTAAACAGCAGTAGAGATATTATTTAAACTTTCGTGAGACTAATACTGGAATATTATGTTTGATTCCAGAGCCAACTTTTTTCAAAGCATGCAGAAAAACTGTAGGTAGTTCAGAAAGAGCCCCAAGTTGATTCAAGAGTTGGAGAGCATGCCCCAGAGGTGGAAAGAGAACAACATCCAGTTGAAATTTGGGCTCAAAATGAATTATGTCTGGCCCTTGCATAAATCCTAACCATGTGATATCCTTCACTTATCTGTGGAAAGTTTCTTAATATTCTACTCTTCCCCATGTCAGCTGAGAAGTGGCTTTCTCTTTGCAGCTGTGGAGGCAATGCCTTTCAATGGTATGGCAAAGTTAATACTGGTTCCTGGCTTTTTACTAAGCAGCCCTCTCTATACAGTGCTGGTGAAAATAAATGGGATTTTTGAGTTCAGGCTGTGATGATTATCAAAAGGATCCTGAAATGTGACTAGTGTTCAGTTTTTAAAGTATCTTAATGAAGAGAAGCAGCAGATATGAAAGAAGTCCTTTATCCAGTCAAGGTAGGCATAATAAGAATTAGCAGTGGCAAGCCAGGTAAGTCAAGTAAGGAATTAGGTGCAGCTTTTTAATCATTCAAAGTGATTAAACATTGAAACAAACCACAAAATGAAACAGTGGCTTCTCTGGTTTTTGAGATCTTCATATGAAGTATGCATATACTTGCCAAAACCAAGTTATCAGGCTCAAAACAGGATATGCCAGTAACAATTTTGGATCTGCTAAAAAGAGGAGGCCAGGCTTTCTGGCCTTGAGTTATGAAGTAATGAGTTCTCAAAACATTTTCTTTTCTGGGAAGGGACTGTTTTGAAAGTCCAATATTCACATTTTCATTGCCCACAATATGATTCACAGCCTGATCCATAGTGATGTGGGATTTATCAACATAGCATTGTGTTGTCCACAAGTATGATGCATTTAAGGGACTAGGAACAGAATGAGCACCAATGATCCTAGTTTAAGTTTCTCAGGGATCCTGGTATGTGGTCTGCTTGAGCAGAGCCCTCTGAAGTCCCAGCTCTGTTCCCTGTTCTAGCTTACTGTAGTGTCTTTGACATTCCTCTCCACTGCCCTTTCTCATTCTGCAAAAATGCTGCATATACAAGCTTAAAGCACTCTCAAGTGCTATAAAACTTTGAGATATTATTGTTACTCCTGAAAAGCTTTGAAAACACATTCAACACATGCCCAAACTCTCTGAGCTCTTGGAAAGATTTGTTCTTTCCTGATTTTTCGGAACTACTGGCATCAGTTAAGCTCAAAGTGCCAGCTGTTTCCTTTCTCACAGCACACCAATTCTGTGACTACAGCAAAGTGTGGAATTGGCACAGCTTTTTAAAATAAGCCAGGAGAAGAGTTTTGCTAGAGCAGTGCAAGGTCATTCAACTTGTTTCACAGTGGGTTAAATTAGCCTGTGCTCAGTGCCCTGCTGCACAGGGTTTGCTCACTGATAAAAAAAATTGTATTGAAAATTCACTAATTTGTGACGTGCTCAGTCATCTCTCTATGCCAAGGGGATGGAAGCACAGGAGTATTCTTAGATTGTGCTCAGGGTTTTGAAGATTTCCAGTTTGGTAGGGAAAATTTGCTGGTCTTTTTTTTTTTTTTTTTTTTTTTTTTGTTCTTTTTTCTTTTTAATTTGGAAAAAACAANATCTTTGGCTACCAACATTTTTTTCTGTAAAACTGATCTCTCCTCCACAGAGGAGACTGCCTCACCAAGTGTAGAGCACAGCCAGCCCCTTCCTTTGGCTTCTTAGAAAACCAGTCCGAAAGGATAGAGCCCCAGCCATCTCATCAAAGCATAAGTGTATCTGGGAGAGTAGAAGTGCTTGTGTAGCTGTGGTGCTCAGAAACAATCAGCTATTCACAAATGTACTTCGTTTTGCTTTTTAGCCTTTTCCCCCACCCCCCAGATGGGCTCTTGGAGGACACAGGACAGAATTTAGGCACCAGTAGTTCTTTTTAGCACGATGATATCTTGGTCCAAGCCATATCAGTGAGACAGCTGGTGGACTTGATTTTTAGCAAGCCGTCACAGGATCACAGGATCTAAGATATAAGGCTGCAGTGTTTTGGGTTTTAAATCTGCCAAAGAGAAATTAATTTGCTGGTTTATCACAGAAGAAACTGTAGCACTGGCTCCTTGTGTAGTAAAAACACCTACTTTAACTCATGTCCGTGGAGGATCCCCACACTGAGATTTGTTATATGGCTGCAGGATTTACCCTAAGCATTGTGCTTTCTAACTTGAGGGTGCTGTTGCCTTGAGGGTAATGGTTCAGACACTAAGCGTTCCATTTTGGAGGAAATGGAAGAAAACCATGTACAAAGAACAAAAGATACAAATAATTTTTTTAACATCTGTCCAGCAAACAAAAGACTTTGATTTGATACTGGACATTTGCTGATTCTTTTAAATTCAGCTAAGGAGTAATATAAATGAAAAATCTGTTAGAAGAGGCACTTAATAAGGATCAGAAGAAAATATTCAGATGCTTTTCAGAATATTTGTTTGCATAAACTATTTGGTGATATCACAATGATATTCTGAGATATTTTTTTACCACTACAGTATTTTTCTGAAAAGAATTTGGGGTGAATCTCTCCAGCTTTAAAGGCGTATGCAGAGGAGTATTTTAGACTGGTCATAGTTGGTTTGAAGCCTGTTTCTGTTTGCATCTGGTGCTTACAGGCTCAGTTCTCCACGTTGAGACCAGTAATCATGCCAACTGCATCTTTCCTTAGCAAAACTTGTCTTCCTATATACACTTCTTACATGTCAGGGTCTAAAACTTAGCCTCTGCTCAGATGAACACTGAGGGATCCTCATGGCAGTGAGAGTCTGTTCACACTGTTCTTCTTGCTCTGCTGCCTTGTGTCTTCCTGTAAAGAACAAGTCCTGCTGGCCCTGATTATCAGAAAAACTGTTTAATATCTCTAATATCTTCAGCCCTTGTATCTCAGGAAAAAAACCCACCAGTTTGCAATTCGTGGGTCTGCATGGGGCAGATATTCTCTACTCTTCCAGTCCGCACTGGTGCATCCATGAGGTGCAGAGCACCTGTCTCAGGTCTGAAGCTGCTGCTTTCACTTCCGACAGTGGTTCACCATTGTCAGATCTTGGGTCTGCACCTTTTGCTTGTCTGTGCTCTGTGATCTTCTAGCATTGATGCACCCGACATCCTCGAGAGTCTGGCTTTTGGGACAAAGTGCAGTACTCTTCTTGTTTTTACTGAAAACCAAAAACCTTTCCCTTGAAAATGCTGCTCTTCAAAGCTATACCACAGATGTGCTGCTGTGGGTATGTACTGTGCTTGCCATTCTGGAACACTGAATATCACTAATGAAAAATGCTCTTTCTAAAAATTATTTATTAAAGAATATATTGGTATGTCACAGGTTAGTACTCTGGATGAGAATTCACCCTTCATTAAAATGGATTTATATGCCTATGCTCAGCAGGTTAGTGTTTTACTGGGGTTTATGTGTCATGCTTCAGTGTTAATTGTGGGTTATTCTCATCACATTGCCTTTCATCAGGAATAGGCTGTACTTTAGCAATCATATTATTCAGCCTTACATGTGGTATTCACACATCTGTGATTTTACCCACATTCCTGATATTTGATAACATAAAGGAGACAATGAGTAGTATTCAGCTCTTAGACTAAGGTGGATTTAACATTCTGTAGTGGCTGCTGCGGTCAGTGGAGCCTAAAGAGTAAATCAGTACTCATAGAAAACTGCCTTTTAAGGTGCTCCTGGTACTGATGGTAGCAGGAGCTTGGACTCTGAGTGCACAGACAGCCATACACAGACCCGCATTCAGGTTTCATAATGGGCAAACTCTGCTGGAGCTTCTTCCCAAGGCTTTGCTTTTGCCCTGCCACTTCCTTGGACTTGCTGAAGCTGCTGAGCAATTTCACCTGATGAAGGCCTACTCTGTCACCTCTAACTGAGGGATGTGGGTGGACTCTGTTCCTGCCAGATCACTGAGGAGAGAACCACCTCCAAAACCCCACTTAGATCTCTGGCTGAATCTCCTGCTGTAGAGTTATCTTCCTCAGCTGTCTGTGCAAGGAGCACGGGGGCAGCTCTCTGAGGCTGCTCAGCACAGTGCTAACAGATAGAAAATTAATGTACACTACAGACCTCTTGGGAATATACCTGGCTGGTCAGCCCACTCCAAGAGAAATAAGAGCATGAAATAGGTTGGATTCAAAGGCTATCCAACCAATTTGACTTCATTCTGCTCTGAGTCATTCCTGGTGGTCATTTCCAGAGCCTTCCCAAGTTTCTGAGTTTGTTTCTGAGGAGAGCACAGATTCATCCTTATCATGCATGGACCTCAACCAAATATCAGTTCAATGACATTACTTGGCTAAGAACAAAGACAGTTCTGTGAATTAAAGGAAGTGGGAAATCTCAGATGGAGAAAGTAAGTTCACCTCCTTTTCAGCTAGAATTCTACGAATAAACTTCCCCTTCAGAAAAAAGGTTAGAAATGTTATTTGGTGCCACATATGTTTAAAGTAATGCTAGTTTTGGAATTTCACCTTTCTGCAAAGCCATTTTCCTCATCTGCCGCCAGTACAGAGAGACCTGTGAAAATACTCTATTTCGACAGTCTAGTACAAAGCAGCAGTAATAGTTTTCTTAATGTCTGTTTCTTTACTGGTTCCTTGAATGCTTTTGTGTGACCCTGTTAAATACAGAGTACACAATGTCTGTACCTGCATGCTGACTTGGAATCAGCTTACTGTTAAGGAGAGTTCTCTAAAGTACATATTTGTCAAGACCTGATTCTGCAGGTTGGACAAAATATTAAGAAAGGTAGGAAGTACTTTTAAAGGAGAGGGCTGTTCTGGAAATAGAATGTATAGTGAGTACTTGAAGCACAGAAAGCAGTAAATTTTTTTTCCCATATACTGTGTGCCTGAGGGCATTGGCAGTAATAAAAAGCACTGGATGGCTAGGATGCTCTCAGAGGCAGCATTGTTTTCATAGATTAGCAAAGTTCCTTCTTTGTTTCTGGAGAGCTTATCTACATCAACAGCTTTTCTTTCCCTTTCAGAGAATTTGGAAATTGTTTTTTCACATGATCGAAATACGCTAAGAATTGCAGAGACAGTCAGGGCATGATAAGAAAAAATACAAAAGAAAGATGGTCCTACTGAGAAAAGGGAGAGCTAATTTCAGGCAGCACAAAGAAAAGGTGAAAGTAAATAGAAAAAAGATTGGAAAGTCTTGGCAAAAAAGAAGCTTCTGTGCCGAGCAGGGTGATGTTGGACATAAATAGAAAATAAAGCTATAGTGACTTTTATATTGTTCAGTTATGAGTAATGGCAATTGATATGATGCTTTACAGATTCATTAATGAAATGTTTTTCCTTGAACAAGTAGTGGAGACTGAAATATCAAATATTGCCAATACAGAAATTGAAATGGTACTATCCTTGGTTCTGTCTGTATGTCTGCAGTGTAGTGAAGTCCTAGCCCACAGAAAGAAGTGTAATCCTAGCCCAAAGAAAGAAGTGTCCACAAAGTTCTTTCTTTCCTCCACACTTCTCGTCCAAGGCTTCACAGCTCTCTCTCTCCTTGGAAAAAAGCACACCAAAATAGTATTTTTTTCTGCATCAGTACATTGTGCCTATGTCCTGGGGGTGGCATATCAATGTGGAGAGGATGTTCAGATGTAGGCACACCAATATGACCATTTGGTCCTGTGACTGGTATCTTTGCATTCAGGTAGGTTTCAGGCTTGGGGGGGAGCTGTCTGTTTCTACGTTTCTGTAGCTGAGGATCCTGGAAACTGATCTGACATCTCCTTGTTTAGATGACTTCATGAAGCAGGGCCAGGGCATGCTCCTGCTCTACACCCTGAAGAACCCCTCCTTCCCAGAGTATGCCTTCAGCAGTGAGAGTGGTGTCATGTGCCTGGACTTCCACAGTGACCATCCGCACCTCGTGGCAGTGGGCTTCTACGACGGCAATGTGGCCATCTACAACCTGAAGAAGCCAGGCTCTCAGCCCAGCTTCAAGAGCAGTGCCACATCAGGAAAGCACTTGGAGCCAGTGTGGCAGGTAAGGGTGCTTTTCCTTTTCTGTGACTGGGCTTCAAACTGGATGGAGTTTGTGCACAGCAGGAAAAGTCCTGTATGGAGAAAGGTGCTGTTTTAGTACAGGCCATTGATTAAGTTGTATTTCAAGCTAATTTTGAAATATGCATAAAGGCAAAGCAACTACATGAATCCTTGGTCCTCAGCAGAAACTAAACATGTGAGCAAAAGTTTGCTATAAACAATTATTTCTCCTTAGT
The DNA here is from genome assembly GCA_013400955.1 of Drymodes brunneopygia. Classification (NCBI taxonomy): domain Eukaryota; kingdom Metazoa; phylum Chordata; class Aves; order Passeriformes; family Petroicidae; genus Drymodes; species Drymodes brunneopygia. The sequence continues at coordinate 205,614 of VZTZ01030478.1, read as the reverse complement.
TTTCACTATTATAATTGACTTCTTTTTGGAGAAGAACTGGTATCCTCTGTATGTACCAGCATGCAATGCTATTTGTGTTCCAAATAGAAAATCACGGGATAGCAAGTGATGAGCAGCACATAAAAACAAGTAAAACAAGTATATCAGCCTGAAAGAGAGCTCTGTTGGGCACAGTAAGTCCAGGGGCAGCTGCCTGTGGAATTGGCTGCTAACAGAATTCAAGATACACTACCTTGTAGTTGTCTTTTAGTTGACCTTGAAGTGCTTTAGTGAATTCAGAACTGTGATATGCAGATAATGTTCTTAAACTAATGCCACTCTGGCATCTGTCACAAAGAGCCACCAGATGGGTGGTACTGTGAAGGGTCAGGGTGAATATGTTGCTTCATCCATCTAACTAGCTATGTCTGCAATGTAATCTGAGCTCAGATTGAAGCACTGGAGGGTATATGTGCTTTTGATCTTGTTGATAGCAGTAGAAGTGGGGCAGCACATATTTCAGCGTGGTCTGTATGAGCCTGTTGAGGTGCAGGGGTGTGTGTTTGGTTTACTAGCCTGGGGTAAAGGTGTTGCTGCAGTGACTATTGCTGTCACCTGACTTAGGCTGGCTGATACAGTCACATGCCAGTGTTCCTTGAACTTTGGCACATGCCTTGCATGACTTGTCCCCCAGCCATGGCTCCTTGTTACTGCATCTTCCAGTAAAAGTCCAAGGAATCAAGGGAACCTGATGGGACTACAGATGAATTGGAATATGCCAAGAGCAAGACCTCCGCTTGCTATAAACAGAGAGTTTGTGCAAATGTAACATTTCAGAGAAGACATGAATTTTATATTTCCTGCCTGTCTGTCCAAAGCTTTTCCTCTAGCAGATATTTATAGCTCTTCTAACAGGTTAACAGAGTAGCCCGGACATGGGTTGTTATCATAATACAATCTGTCAGACACACACTCACACACACACACACACCAAGAAAACTTCCAAGCTTTTCCCACTGCCATTTGGGCTTCCAGTAAAAGAACCTGGCCAAAGTGTAAAACTTAATGAAGTTTTTCATGGTCATGCTGCAGCATGCTATGGGAGGTTGCAGCTGTTTACTGCACATTAGACACTAAAATCCCACTAAAATCACTTGTTCCCTAGATGATATTGGAAAGGACAGTGCATGCTGAAGAGGTGTGATTAGCAGCCTGTTCCCTACAGACCAGGAGCAAGTACATTCAGAAGGTGGAGGCAGTCTGTATGCAGGTTTTAGGGGTAGGTTTATGTGTACCGCTTGGCAGCAGTGGAGCTCAGAAGTGAAAAAAATCATTAGGCACTCTAGGAAGATGGAAAAGGAGAGAAACTACTCCATGGATATGGATAAATGTGTAAAGAAGTTCCTACTTCTTTATTCCACAGGTAGAGTGCTGAGAATCATAATTGTTAGTTTTCTGTGGCATTAAGAAAATTTCTCTGAACAACCTGGTCTAGTGGAAGGTGTCCCTGTCCATAGCAAGAGGGTTGGAACAAGATGGTCTTGTTCCAGGCTTCCAACTCAAACCATTCTGTGGTCCTGTGATTAAAGTACCAAGATTTTTATTAACTTTAAAATTTTTAACTTGCTACAGAACTAGCAAGCAAAGTTAGTAGTTAGGTGATTGTACAGCAATCTGAAGAGCTTGTACCTCTGTTGGAAAGATCTGAAGTGTAACCATTTGTCAGTATCAGCCAAAAGGTTTAGAAAAGGTTTTCATGCCACTCGATGTGATGAAAAGCAGCATGGACTATCTATTAGGTTGAGACTTTGGGTTGTTATTCCTCATTCGCCATTAAATGATTCTAGAAAGTGATGCCTTTTTTCTTACTTTTAGCTCAAAGATTCCCTATTCTACCCCACCATCACCCCACCAGTCTTTGTCTAGATACTAGGCCTCAAAAAATTCCCTCTTTTTATAGGAAAAGTGAGAAAAGTAGAAAAGTAACAATGTTATCCTGAGCAATTAGAAGCCTTTGTTCTCTGGACTGCCTGGCCTTTTTTTCTTTTGAAACAATGCAGCCCTTTCACAATGGAAACAAAATGGGAAATGGGTAAAGCAGACTGATAGATCTTTTCTTGTGCCATTTCATTTTCAGTGAATTAGTAATATCTCAGTACGTTTGCATAAAACAAAGCTGATGTAATGTTCCCATTGTTAAGAGCAAAATAAAATAATACAAATTTTCTAATTCTGTTACCTAAGAAAGAGTTTGTCTGCTTCATACCGCTCCCCATTTTTTTAAAGAGGACGGCAATGGTTTCTTATAGATTTGGCAATTATCTCCCATGTATTACAGGCTACTGCATTGTAAATAATGGAAAATTCTAGCCTGTTTTAAATTGCACATTTGTAATTGCTTATTACTAATTGGTGAGGATCCAAATCCTCAGAGAGGAATAAACAGAGAGGAATAAACACATACATAGACATATGAATGGCTATGCATGCAGTGCAATGCAGGTAATACCACCAAAACTCAGGTGTCACAGGATCATAGAACTAGAAATGCTTTCCCAGGTCAGTGAATTCAGGCCTCCACCTTTGAATGTAAACACCAGCTTAAACGGAGTCACCTCCTGTAGAACTATGTCAAACATATCATGTTCTGCTGGGAAAAAGCCTATGTGGCATTAACCTTAACCCTACTTTAATCAAAGCAATGCTCAATTAGTCAGCAAAATCATCACACTCCCATTGTCTCTGAGTAGGCCTGCAATGCAAGTCCCTGAACAGTGCATTTTATTGAGCCAGTGGCTCAGTCCCAGGGCTTGACTCTGGAGGTTAATGAGGTTGGCTGATGTGGAACTACTGGACTTTGGCAGCCTGAGACCACAGGACTTGTGTTCTCTGGCAAGAAGTGACACCTTGCTGGGGAGGGCCTCTCAGCATAAGACCTCTCCTTTTTCTAGCTTTAAAACTTGTTCTTTCTCCTTTCTTTTTAAAAATATGGTGATTAGGGTTTATTTACAGCTTGAGAAGAATGCTTTTTCTCTTACCTTTCTACACTGGGAAATACCAAATATTTTGGGTTTGAACTATTTGGAAGCTGGAGTAGTTCAGAATCAGGAATTGATAACTGAAATTATGTGTCACGATTTGTTTCTGTTGTACAGTCTCCTTCCTAAAACACATCTTATTTGACAGATTTGTTTTCACTGTGTGCTTCTATTTAACTTTCGCATCAAGCCAAAAGGATGTTATTTCTGCTGAGACTAGTGCAGAGCCAATACTGCTGCAGAGGACTGAAAATAATTTTTTATTTTACTTGCTCACCATCAGAGTTACTGACAAAATTCCCAGTGCAGAGTGTTGACCGCAGGATCTGCAAATGGAACATTTCTTTTGCTATGGAGACATCACTGGTTGCAAACACAACTTTGTTCAGTGTTTATTTACTGAAACTGATCTGGCCTCCCTGAGGAGCCAATACCATGGAGCTTCAGATGGCATCCTGAGAGAATTATTTTCTGCCTTATATTCGTGTATGGGAAGAAAAAGGGCTGCCCACTGCAGGCTAATTCTTCACCAAATGCCAGTCAGGTTAGATGTGATGCTCATGATTTGGACAAAGAAGTCAAGGCAAAATGGTAATAGCCTGCAAACTGCCAAAGGAAACTAAAACAAGTGTCAGCTTGCAGAATAGTTTTCCAGCAGAACTTGCGGAAGTCCCGTCTCAAGTGTCAACCTGACAAAACACACCTGAAATTGCTTGCCGTAGTTTGCCCCCTAATTGTGTGATCCCTTCTATTTGTCTGTGTTCCAATCTGAGTTCTTAAATAAATCCACACTGAACTTCTGCAATTTGTGAAGCCACCCCAGACTCACTGAAGTCTTGGTTTGTTGATAGAAGTAAATGAAAATCCCTCTAAATTTAGCACAGCCTGCTGTTCTTTACCCCATTCTGTGCTTCTGCACACAGCTCCACAAAAAAGGTCTTTATGGGAAGCTGATCATATTTGCTACACTTAGGAGACAAAAAAAGGATTTTGTTCATAATCCACTGTCACACCAGCACACTGTTTCATTTCTGATGATGAGCGTTCTCCTAAATCTGTCATCTGCAGTCAGACAAACAGATTTTGCAGCTTGCATTGCCTCCAAGATGTTACTGCTTCACATAATATTTTGTTCCTTTGGCTTCAGGCACACAAATTGTTTGATGGAAAGAAGATAAAAGAAAAATATAAGACAAAAGGTTGCTATCAAGGTCAGAATAAAGATCAGCTGTCTCAGAACAGCCTCAACACCCCTTCTGTTGCCTTCACTAAGAAGCACAAAATAGGTGTTTGCTGACGGTAGTTCAGTGAAAAAAAAATCTCATTCAACTCTGTGATGATACTACTAAGGGATAACTCCAGAGGAGAAACAGAAATCCAGAGAAGAAAAGAAAGCAAGAGAGACCTGAAGCCAAGGAATCTGAACCCAAGAAAGTGGGGACAATGTAGCCTGAAGGCAAAATAGAGCAGAAACCTGATTGTGAGGATCATTTAGCACCAAACCTCTTCAGCAGTGCAAGGCAACTGTGTTTCTCATATTGGGTCAGTTCAACATTTGCACAGAGGACCTTTCTCTTCCACTCCAGCTTTCTACTACATTTTTCATGCCACCAGCCCTGTCTTGCATACCTGGCACAGTGCAAACAGGGCAAAAAGTCCAATTAACTTCTGACATCCCAGGAGTAAAAGAGACCAGAGCAGTCACTTCACTCATTCTGCACTTGCACAGAAGTAGGAAGCAGTGGGAGAAGCATCCATGGACCAGTCAGCATGCATTTGGGGTGCAGAGATCTCAGTCTGTCAGAGGCTTCCTTGTTGGAGCAGTCCTTAGCTGCAGTCCTGCTCCCCACACTGAATTCTGTGTCCAGTCACAGGCTGCAGCAGCAGTTTTCCTGTCTGCTGAGTGCCTGACACTGGGTTCCTCACTGCAGCACCATGAGGCATTTAGTGGCTGACAAGCATCAGTTGTGTCCCTGTCCTCTCCTGGGAGGAGCTGGGGAGGAAGGGCTGTGCTTGGGAGGAGTTGCCACATGCTTGCAGTAGAAATCAGGGTCAAGATCAGCAGCTTTCTGGTTGTCCTCAGTTGCTGTGAGAGCTCACAGCCCTACTGGAGGAAATACTGTCTCCCACAGAGTTAACTTCCCCCATGCTTTGGAAAGACTGTGCTGAGCCACAAAAATTAATCCAGAAGCTTTGGGCTCATTTATGCATGGTAGAAGAGGTGCAAATTGCAAGACACTCCTGTGGCAGAAATGCTTGATAAAATCTTTTTCAGCGTGCTTGTACCTTGTCCAAAACTGTTGGACACTCTTTAAGCCACTCTAGGTTAGGAAAGGTAAACATCCAAATGCTTATTCCTAAATGTCTTTGAAAATAATGAAGAAAATACCTAATAGTTTAACTTTTGCATTGTAGTTTTTGAAATAGTATCTAACTGTGTCTTCTGGAGATTCAGAAATTATTCATGGTTATTTTTAAATTATGCCTTGGGCATGGATTCTTTTGGGTTAGAAATTGTCTAGCAAAGTATCTATTGCAGATCATGTAATGTTTGTCTAAAAAATGAGCTCTTTTTGCTTTGATGCTACATTTCCCTCTGTACTTCATTCAGATGTTGAACTTATTTTCTACCTTCTGCTCTCACTGCAGAATAGATTCCTCTCTCTAGATGCTATTCTTACCCTCTTCCTTTTACTTAAGATCTAAACCATCTTACTGTGGGTTTTCAGGTTGTTTATTTCTTTTCTGGTGTCTCCAAGCAAACTTTCTTTGCCTGTTAGTTGCACTGGGGCTAATTTGCAGAGAAAATTTCACTTATAAAATTTAAAAGCCCCTTCAAGCCTTGGGATGTTGGAAGATGTTATCCTGAGGTTTAAAATATCAGAGAAGTTGCAATGCGTTTGTTTGGTTGCTTGGATCTTTGAGTTCTGTTCTGCTTCTTTATAGTGCCTATATAAATACACTGATGGGTCTTAATGGCTCTTATATAGCCTGTGAAACAATAAGCTGCACTGAAGAGGATGAAATAAAAGTAAGAGAATGGTAATGGCAGAGTTAGAGGCAAGTTGGGCAGGGATGGTGCAGGCAAGGTCACATTGACACATAGCGAGACACAGGGACCTGGGGCTGGCCATGACTGCCACCCTTCTCCCACCCTGGGAGCCAGGGTGAGCTGCCACAGCTTGGTGTGGTGTCTGGGGCTTTCAGAATCCAGCAGGCCTCAGGAGAGTCTCTCCCCCTCCCTGCTGCAAGTCCACTTCATCCTGTGGTGATGGGAACTCTCTGTCAGGCATATTGCAGACACTGTCTGAGTAGCAACATCAGGCAGCTTGGGGTTTTGAATGTGAGGCTGCTTGCCCTGTGTGTCTGCTTTTCCTGCACACAGAGTGGGAAACTTCAAATTTTGTCTATTGTAAATTGGGAATCTTGCACCACAAGCACAGTCAGAATTGAAACCAAGAGCTGTGAATTGCAGCTGGTTAAATACCCCTGAGCTTTGTTGGCCTCTGGCATGCATTGCTCAGCTGTGTGCTGTGTCTGACATGGGAACACAGCCACTGACGGGACAAATAGGTGACAGTCTAATGTCTGGTTCCTCCCTCCTCATCTGTTAATGTGCCAGCCTAATAAATTCACTAGGCAGCGCCGTGAGGGGAACTAGCACACAGATTCCTGGTGCTTTTTACAAAGCAGAGCATCCAAATCCCAGCAGGAAGAAAACAAGCTGAAAGTAGGGCCAGCCTTATCCAGTGCTATTTATAACTGAGCTCTGCTTCCTTCAGATGAATCTGAGTCTCTGAAGCATGAGTGATGCACAAGCCTCAGGCTGGGCCTTTGCCCTGCTTCAGTGGCACTCCTATGTCCATGCTCTCTGCTTACTGCTGAGTCCCTCCCACTACCACCACATGTGCTCTTTTAGTAGGAAAGGTTTAACTAGCCTTTTTCTGCACCCCAGATTTGGGGATGGTTTGATGCAGTAGGCCTAATTCCTTGCTCCTCTTGGCTGACCTTGCACCCTTGGGTTCACTTGTGCTGAAGAGATGGAGCCTGGTCCTCTGAATCCCAGGAGGATCCCATCAAGGTGGAGGGCACTTGATCTAGGTGTAGGAGAGCTCTTTTTCTAAAGAGGAGTTTCTATGGGACTAAATATGATATGGGAGTTTATCTTAGAGTGTTTCCTCATTGCTGTTGACCTCATCTAGTTGTTTTCCCTTAGCTATCAGGAAGTTTTCAAGGACTTTAGAGGAGAAAACCCTGAGAATGCTTGTAGTAAGTAGCCATATGCTGCTAGAAGGAGAGAAATCATTTGCAAAATTATTATATGGGAAGTTCCTGGTATTGCCTGTAGCCAGAACAACTATATTCCACCAGACAGGCCCAGTAATTGGTGGTATCCTTATATAAAATCATCATCCAGCCCCATGCCCATGATGCAGGTACCTGACAGCCTGGAGCTGAGGGCTGCTCCTGGAGCATCCAGGCAGTGCTGGGCTGTGTCTTCTATTCCAGGGGATTTTGAGATACTTTTCATCATCATAGGTATTCTGAAAGAATTCTTCCTCCTGCATCTTTGCTTGGTGAGATATGATCCTGCCAAGCTGGTTGCCTTGGTTGCTACCTGATTTCTTTGTAAATGAAGTACCTGCCTTTGTTTCGATACCTATTTACTGTTACCAAGCCTGTCAGCCACCCTGACTCTCCTAACTGCCATGTTCATTATCACAAACATGCAGAGGGTAAAGTAAGGAGACATCTGAGTAAATCCCTGCCCCTGCTACAGATAAGATGGCAGGCTGTCCTTTAGGTCAGAGTTGCTCATTAAAGATGTAAGAGAAGTGCAGGAAGCCCAAACTGACTGAGAGACATTGGAATCTTTGAACACTTTGATATTCATCAGATGTCTAAACCATTTCCTCTCTAAGGTAAACACTACAGCCAAATATTTAAATATTACTGACTCACTTTAGAAGGAGTTACTCCATATAGACCTTAACTCTTCAATAGCTTCTGTCATGGAGGCAAGTTTACTTCCTAAGCAGATTGAACTGATCCATTCTGTCTTGTTGCATGATTTAATGGTAAAATGTCAACAAATTTTTCTATAAAAGACTGAACCGCACTGAGAACCCTCCTTTGCTTAGCAGCTCCCTTATCTGCAGATTCCTGTCATAGCTGAAACATTTGCATTTAAAACAAAACCCAGATTTTAAGATAGGAACATTTTTCAATGGATTTATTTTTAAGTAACAAGTAATTTTCATTTATCTCTTCCCATCAGCTTTTATTCACACTCAAAAGACTTGTTTGCTATACAAAGCAGACTCATATATTGCAGTGAACAAAGCAGTCACAGTGTGATTGAACAGTAAACATGTGAGAGGTGAGACTGAATTTAAAATAAAACTGAACCTTCCTTTCTGGAACTGGGGAACTGTTTGTGAACCACAGAAAAGTGACAGAGGCCTTGAGAGTGTCCTCTTCTTCCCATCATGCTATCACAGATGTTGTGTTATCATTCCTGAAGTGCTTTCTTCAAAATGAGGCTGGGCAGTCTAGCTGTCTTCACCAGTACTAACAGACTGCAGTAATTGCCTTCTGTGCCTTACATGGTACACACTTGTAAATACATGTGAAAACATTTCTGTGCCACTCCAGCAGTATCACTTCGCTGATTCCCGCACCAGCCACTGATGCTTTTCTGCACTATTACTTAGTCAGAAATTCCCTAGAAATTCCATCATTTCTACACATTTAATGCTTTCTTCTTCCTGTCTGTGTCCCTCTGCCCTTGTCTTTATCATATTTGACCTTATTATTTTCAGATTATGTCTCTGATTTTTCAAGATAACTTGGAGTCTTTATCCTAACAGAATTCAATATCTTTCAACTGTGTCATCTGCAAATGTTCTGAGTATTTTGCAATTCAGTATGCAACTTACTAATGAAAATATTGTGTGGAACTGAACCCAGGATAGTCCCTTGTGGTAACCATCTAGAGATGTTCTCCCATCTGGTCAAGAAATCACTGTCTAAACTCTTGGGATTTAATTTTCAATCACTCATCCACTTCTTAATAATTCCTTATCTTTCTTCTGAAGACATCACAGGGAGTATGCCAAAAGCCTTACAAAGTTAAAGGTAACAAATCTACTCTTTCTTTTAGACTGGTTACCTTGAAAAGGAAGGAAATAAATTCTCTTTGACAAGGTCTTTTTTTGAGAAGACCATATTCACTGATTCTCATTTTCTTAACCTGTATGTATGCACAGATGACTTAATACTTCGTTCCAGCTCTCGAAGTTCAGCATTAGGCTGACTCATCCACTGTCCTTTAACCTATCCTTCAAGACAGGTTTGTTTTGTCTTTCCTGTGGGCATTTTTGCCCTGTTCCTGTCCCCCAGGACCTCTCTTCTCTTCTAGTTTTCATAGCTAATTGCTTTGAAATTCAGAGATTGCTTCAGCTGCTCCCTTAAGCACCCTAGATGGAATTTCATCAGGCCTTACAGAGTCAGATATATCTGCCTGTGCTCCTTAAAGTTAGTTTTGTTAAATGTCTAGTTACAGTTTATTTTCTTATATGTCACTGAAAGAAGGACAGCCTTAATGCTTCTGCTGTACTTGTAGTTTGATCTGGGACTTGCCTTCCTTTAAACAATAAATGGGGTCTAGGAAGAAGAGGCTTAGATGAACCTTTCTGGGATATCTGATTTTGCCCTCATGCAGGCATCAGCCTCCTGCCCTGAAAAGTCATTTTCTCCACAAAAGAGTCTCCAGCATCCTCCCCATGGAGGTATCTCAGGCAGTGGCAGAAAGGTGTCCCCCAGCTCATGAGGGGGAACACGCTTTTCACTCTGAAGTTCCTGGATGTGCAAAGACTCTCGTGTGACAGTGTCAGCCCAGTCACCATATGGCTTCTCCTCTTTAGTTGTGGCTTAATTCACTGTGCTTCTATGAGCATTTTTCTAGAGCCCAGGGGTGTAGATGTGGACAGGGACTATGATTTCACAGCAAGGTTTCTGAGGGAAAATAAAGAAATCGAGGAGTAATACCTTCCATGACAATGTTGACCCAAACAGTTTTCTTTCTTTTATAAATTTTTGAGATCTTTCATTCTTACTAGACATTCCACAGCAGAAATGCTGTTTCCCAGGTAATAGACAGGAACGGCAAAAAGTGCAGATAGAGACCAGCAATCTCTTTTGCTCAGTGTGCATCAAAGGATGGGAGTCCTTTCTGCTCCTGCCATGCTGGCTCCAGCATGGGCATGCTGGTGACTCCATGGTTCTGGTATCCCTCACTGAAGGACCAGTTGGGCACACTGAGGTTCCTCCCTGCCTGCCTGCCTGCCCATGTTTACCTTTGGCAGGAAATCCACACCTACAGATGCACAGCTAAATCTTCTCCACAGTCATATCATATGTTCCGAGTGCAAGCAGGACCCAGGAGCTCTTTCTTCACCGAGTATAGGCTTAGGCAAAAAGTCTGACTGGGCTGCTTTGACCTTTGACCAGGCTGCACTCAGTTATTGCAGTCCTTTAAAATCTTCATTACTGCCTTGAGTCAAAATGAATCATCTGGACTAAGCTCAGTTTTTGCTTTTATCCCAAATAACCGTGGTGAAGAATGAAGTTTTCTGTCTTCCTTCCTCCCACCTCTTCATAGGATAACTTGTACTGCTGTCCAAGTTGGCACTGGGGAGGGGCTCCAGACACTGCTCTGTTCCTCAGCTCTAAACCTTGCTCTTCCTGTCTCTTGATGTATAAAAACTGATGCTGGAGTTACTTCACTTGTGAGTGAAGTACTCTGTACTTTCTAGATGGCAGAGTGAATAACTTTGGGGTGTTGCTCGTGACTGATTGCAGGAGAGCAGCCCTGCATTTTGCTTACACTCCTCAGGGTGCCTGGCCTTGTCTTCACTTGTGGTAGCTGGCAGAGGATCCTCCGTGAGGTGTCAAGGTCCACTTGTTGTGTCAGGCATGATAAGCAAGAACTGCAGAATAGCTGACAATGTCCTTGATGGAGGATATTTGGGAACTTTGTTGTAGAGATGCACTGCTTTGTCTCAGCAGCAAGGAAGGACAAACTATTTGCTCCAGCAAAACAAAAAGTCAGTGGACTCTGGATGAACTGAGTGTTGAAGCAGACTTTCACAGCAGCAGATCCCTTTGCAAACAGCATAGATAAGTGACCCAGAGAGGAGAATAAACAAAAAAATTGTGATTTGTCATTGACAGGAAAAGAAAGTGAAATATTTCTTCTCTGCTGGTAATGACTTGATGTTTCTGGATGCTGTTTTGCTGAAAGTTGTTGTCAGGAACCAAAAAGAACCACATTTGAGGGTGACAGGGTGAAGAAATAGAGCTGCTTCTTAGTTCAAATCAGAGACTTCTGTAAGAGAGTCCAGGAGAATATTTGCACCAGAGCAGAGGGGAAATCAAACTGGCTTTGGAAGATGTGACCTGTGAAGCAATTTATTGTTGATCAGCACTTCAGCATGAGCCCTCAGCATGATGCTGAGGCAGACTAAAAGGCAGAGTAGCTGCAAAATGGAGAAAGTGTCCACTACACAGATCAAAAGTGCCCACAGTTGGACTAACATGCCCAGGTTTAGATGGGTATTCCTGGCTGGAGTTTGATCTGTCTTATTCTATCTGTGCAGGAGTCCATACGATGTTCATCTGCCAGCTGGTGTGCTGGGCCATTGTGCAATGGATGCAGCCAAACTGCATCCATGAGAGTTTGTGCTCTTGCTAAATCACAGCACATGTTCAGCTCGTCCACCTTGAGAGTGCCCCAGAGCTCTTCTGGCACTTTGCTTTGGCCCAGGTTTGTGCATTCTGACACAGGAAATGTGGTTTGGACAGTGGTTTTGTGTCTGTGCTTGGCTGCCAGGCCAGGCACAGCAAGAAAGAACTGAGGGTTGATTCCCTTGCTCAAGGAGCAGATGTTTGCCAGTGGGAAGCCTGGAGTAAAAGTCTTTAGCCAGTGTGAATGTAAGGAGAAGTGTCCAAATCCCACTGCTTACCTTGTGTTACGAAGGTATGGGCAAAAGAGGGTGGCTGGGAGAGCACAGAGGGGCTGGGAAGCACTTGTGCTTCTGTGGTGCACATGTGGACTTCTACAAGTCTGTGGCTCTCTTCAGATAAGGAGGCAGATGAGTGAAATCCCTGAACCCCTGGGCTGGGCAGAATGGCAGAGTCTCTGAGAGGGGCCTGTAGAGCTACATCTACAGCTCGACAGTGACTTAGAAAGAAATGCATGAGGCACAGAAACAAAGACGTGTCTAAAGCTGAGTATTAGGGAAAAGCACAAACATAAATAATAAAAAGAAGCAAATGTGCTAAGTGAGCTGTGGTTATCCTGGATCATAAAAGGGGAAGGGAAAATGTTTGGGAAGCGTATAAGTAGTTAAAGGAATGAAGATATAGACTTATTACTAGAGCAAGCTTTCCTGCTTAGTGTGCTTAATGTAACAAAAGCATAAAAACATAGATCAGAATAAGGAAAGAGCATAAAGACTATTTAGATAAGTTCTTGCTCATCAACAAGATCAGATTAAACATACCCTGGAGTACTTAAAGAAATAACCAAACCAATTTCAGGCCATTACATGCATTTCACAGAGTTTTTGGGCTACATCTGTCCTGCATTTTAGGCAGAGGCTGGGGTTTGTTCAAGCCCATTTACAGCATCTGAACTGAGTGAGTACCTTGACTCAGAGGCAGGGTTGGGATGTGCTCTGGGGCACGGATGAGGGGAAGCACCATTCTACTGTCACCTATGGACTCACACCCATTCAGGTACCTGTGGCATGGGCAGACTGAAATATGGCAGTCTACTGTCATCAATTCCCGCACACTTTTCAGCGATGCTGTAGAGCCAATGTCTGGCAAAAAGGTATCTGCAGGTTCTTTCTTCAGAGGGCCTGTCCCTAAATGCAGGAGGTGAAGTGGCACAGACAGAGTACCAGAGCCCAGAAAACAGTGTCTGGACAATTCACCCAGCTAGAGGCATCCAAAGCCAGCCACAGGGGGTCAAAAAGTGTGGGTAATAGCACAGCAGTGCATCAGGCTGCACTCTGGCCTGTAGGACAAGCATGGCCAGGGAAAGGAGGAAAGATCTCAAAGGGCCAGAAAGAGTGGAAAAATGTCTGGAGGAAAATGATAGGATTTGACCCAGGGAATTACTAACCAGTCAGACCAATGTCAAAGACTGGAAAAGCACTTGAATAAATGGCAACACTATTGGTAAATGTCTAGATAATAAGGTGATTCAGAGAAGCTGACATGGATTTGTCCAGAATAGATTATCAAGCCAGTATATTTCTTTTCCTTTTTTTCCCAGGGAAATGGGCCTCATGAATAAGGGAGAGGCAATCAAGGTTATCATCTCTATCCATCTTGACTTGACTAAAGCTTTTGATCCAGGCTTACACAGTGACATACTTATAACCAAAGTAGAGAAATATGAATTAGGTAAAATCACCACAAAGAGGCTGCTCAGGTGGCTCAGGCAGTGTGCTCAAAGAGCAGTTATACAGAGCTCACTATCAGACTCTGAAGGTGCTTCAAGTGAGACTCTCCAGCTGTCACTTCTAGTCTTTTTTTTGATCAATACTTTCATTAACAACTCAAATTACAGAATAGGGAAGCCCCCCTGGGAGGACAAGGCACTTTGCAGGACATGATTATGTTCAAAATTATCTTGATAAATTGGAAGAAAGACCCAAAATCAATGTGATGAAATTCCATAAAGACAAGAGCAAATACTGCATTTAGAGAGGGGAAATTAAATGCACAGATAGGAAATAAGAGATGGCTGGTTAGGCAGCAGGGTGCCCAAGGGGAAGCATAGCAGATCACCACCAGTGATCAGCAATGCAATACTGTTACACAAAGATATGTGTCATTCTAATTAATTAGCAAGAATATAAGAGAGAGGAGGTATCTCCTGCCTCAGGGTAGTCCTGTATCATGTGTTTGCAGCTGCAGAGCCAGACTGAAGGGGAAGAATAGGAATGGTGAAAGTTTGGGTCCTGAACCTGGAAATAACAGTTGAGGCAATTGATTTGAATTGGAGAGAGTGAAAGAAAGGAACAGTGGCACAACCTCTTCTTGCCCTTTTGAAGACTGTTACAAAAAAGGGAATAAACTGTTGTTCTTTGCATCCACAGGTGAGATGGTAAGGAGTAATTGGCTTGACTCTTGGTAAAGGAAATCTTCTGTATAAGGGCAATTAAGCACAGATGTATCTACAGGGAGGTTGTTAAGTACCTGTTGTTGGAGACTTGTGAGTGCAACCTATGTGAATTGTCACCAGTGGCAGGGGAGTGTCTGATTTTGCCTCAGAAGAGAATAGATAAGCTTTTTGGGTCCCTCCAAACCCTGCATTGCCATGATGGCTTTGCCTAGGAGTCCACTGATAGCCAGGTTGGCACTGGGAGGGATTTCTCCCCAGGTCAAAATGTCATGGACTTTCCTCAGCAGCCCAAGGAGATGTTTGCATGCCAAAGGCATCTGAGTGTCTCACTTGGCCAGTTCATGTAAGGGTGACCCAGGGGGGATTTGATAATGCCCTTGTCTTTCCTCTTCTCTAGCTGGGGCAGATTTTGTTAGTTTTTTTCAGGCCCTGAATGACAAAAAATTCTTTTATTTCACTCAGGGCAGGTGTCAGCAGGGCCATGGTACTGCAATGGTGACAACGGACTCTTTGAAGGATAACTAATAGAAAGGGAAGGAATTGCTCATCAGTCAATGCATGTGTGTTGCACTCCATATCTGAGTTCTGGCAAGCCAAGGGCTAGCCAGATCTGTGTTTGCAGTAGCTGGTGCCTGCACCACACTGCAGTCAGCCCCCTGGCCAGGGTGATTTTGACCAATTGTATTGTGTCAGTGCAAGTGACTAACAGCCTGTGTCCCGTGAAAACGGATCAAGCATTATTTCTTTCATAGGAATGACATCAGAAACATGGGCGTTTTCAAATCAGATTGGATAAATGGTCTAATCTCCTGCTGGACAGAAGCCATTACCAGCTGCCACAGATAAAAATGATAGTATTCTCTTGCTAGAAATGAATGGATTATCATCCTGCTAACCTGCTGTACATAGCAATGAACATGAGGTCTTAATACTTATTTTCCTGTATATAGATCAGGTTTTGCATAATCTCAACTTCTTTATAAATAAATGAGCTGTAAGAAATCAAAGGAAAAATGGTAGGCAGTTCTTACAACAATGAGTTTCACACACAAATTTTGCACTGCAAAAATAGTCAGGTTAAAGATCACTGAAAAAATGGCTTGCTTTTGTTACAGTTCTCATCATGATCAGGGACAGAAAATGCTTGCTGCTTTTTGTTTGCTTGTCTTCTCTCTGCTGTTTACACACACTTTCCTTTCTTATGTGCTTCTTTACTCTGATTGTATCGTAATTGAACTTTTGCTCTAAATAGTTTCACACAGCTGAAATCCTTGGCTGATTATCACATGCTTCAGGGGAAAATTAACTTCTTGCCACTGTGCAGACAGTTGCCTGGTTCTCTTCTTGTGCTCCACCCCTCACAGCACGGATACTGCTAATGACAGGAGGTTGTGCCATGTTGACAAGCCTCTGGGAGCAGAGAAAAGGCCAGTTCTGAGCAGATGCCCGATTTGATTGCAGTATCATGAGGGCTAATTACTCTAATAAGCATTTATGGGATTCAGCGATCAGGAGGAAAAATATCACAAACACGATTAAGGTGTCAGAGGTGTTGAAGGAAAATTGAAAGTATTAAGTGCCAATTTCTGTTTTCTGAAATTCAAGCTACCATCACTGAGAGCTCCTAATAGTCATCTGAGAGCAGAGCCTGGTGTCCCTGAGAGGCTGTTTTTCAAGCTGTCTACAAAAAGAACCTAATTCAAATACTGTTGACTGCTTTGAATAGAGGAGCAAGAGTACCCCAAGCAAATCAGCCTACTTGCGTTTTGGGGGGCTGGTGACTCCACCTATCTATGCAATGGAGGAAGAGCTTTGACACCTAACTAACAGAAAACTTGAATAGATCTCCATCAGATCAGAGAGAGGGTATTAGGAGTGGGCAAACTCTGGGGTAAAGCTCTTTGCTTTGGGAATGCTGAATGGAATTAACTTGGGAAAATCCCCCATGAGCTCATGACAGCTCTTGTGCTGTTTGGTCACCACCAGATGAGGTTCTTGCAACACTCTGTGTTAGTGTAGACATCAGAAGTTGTGTCTGCACAGGATGATGGGGATGGACTACAGCTGCTAAACCTTCATCCATGTATTTGCCACTGGTCTCATGGTCTGTGAAGTTTTTCCCAAATATTTGGAAAAGCAAGCTGGAGAGAAAGAAATGAGTGAGAGGAGAACTGTGTTGGACATACATATAAAATCGTCTTACTGTCAGACAGTTTTAGAGTGACATTTTAAAAATCTTTTGATTCAAAATGTGACCCTTTTCCTGTGCCCAGCATGAGGCATATTGGACATGTTTTTGTAACGTGTTCCCCTGAGTTTTGTATTTCTCACCTTAAATTAAAACTCCTTACTACACCAGCTCCTTCATATGAAGCAGCTGCTGGTGACTGTCACTGTCAGCAGTAGCTCATGAACCCAGGGAAATGTTCTTGGAATAGATACACCCAGCACATTTTGTGCACAATGGGTCAGCCTTGGCAACCACTGTCCTGTTGAACCTGCTTTTTAATCATTAATCATTTTATTCTGGGTCATATTGAATTATGCCATCTTTTTAATGCCAGATAGCAGAAGTAGTTCCACATAGAGACTTATAATTTCACCTGTGCAGGGATATCCAAAGGTATATGCCATTCAAGGCTCTTCAGTTGTGTCTTGTAGGCATGAAACTGGCATTTTGAGGTATTCTCAGATGTATTCGTTTTACATTCTGTTTTTCCTTCCTCAGAACAGGAAGGAAACATGTTCAGTGGAGGGTTAATTACTCTTCGCCGAGTCTCTTGCTTAATTTTCATGCTCCACAGAACTTCACAGTATAAACAATTTTACAAAAGAGAATTAACAGTTTTTCCCAAGGACCTGTCACAGGAATACCCAATCCGTGTAATTAAAGTATTGAGAACGCTGTTTGTTTTCTGGACTAGGTACGAATTACATAAGTGGTCATGGATAGAGTATGTGGTAAGCTCTGGGATGATCATACCCATTTATCATGTTTATGGGATGATGTTTAGGGAACTTTATCTGCTCCACTGCTTGAACAGGAACAGATATACCTTTGAAAAGCTTCTCAGAACCTTCTAAAGTGCTTGTCCTCATCCTGAACTGACAGATGCCAACAGGAGTGTGTGCTGACAGACCCAGTGACAAGTCATTCTTTTCCCTTCAGTCTGATTGAATTCCCAGATCTAAAAATCGAGTGTTCTTAATGCTTTTGGTCTAACTGAAATGTCTCTTCTAAACTGTAAGCCATTTATCTGAGTTCTAATCTCTCCTGCTGAGCTGTCACAGTGAAAAGGCAAATCTCCTTACCAGGCAGACAGATGCTCTGAAGGTATAGGGAGGATTTCAGTTTTAACAGAGAAGTTTCCATCTCCCTGAAACAGAAGTGCTCCAAGACCCTTGTCTCATGTTGTTTGCAAGGTCTTGCCTGCACCCCACATGGGGACAGAATTTGAGGTTGTCTGGCTCATAGGTAGGTAGGGTAGCCATATGGCACTGCACATGGAATTATTAGTCAAATGAGAAGGACAAGGTTAATGCTCGGAGACCTTTGTGTGGCACCACTGGCGCTTTTTGGAGATGTCTTAGGTATCTCTGGGATGGTGCTGTGCCACAGTGTAGAGCTCTGGTGCACAGTTCAGACACCTCACAAGGCCTGTCCTTGATGGCAGTGCTCCAGTGGCCGTGGGTAGGTGCAGAGTCTCCAGGTGAGGGGCTTTTCCCCCTTGCTGGAGCATCCTGCAGGAAAGTGACTGTCAGGAGTGCTGGGGACAGTTCTGAAACTGGTGGAGATGAGTGTTGAGATGAGTGTTCACACCAGCCTCTGGGGTGCAAACCAAGGAAGGATTATTTAGGAAGGATTTCAGCAGACCTTGCTGAGGCCATGGGACTCTGTTGTCCTGCTAATGCTGAATGCCTTGTGCTGACTGGGTCTGTCTTCTTGTTTCTTCTTGTTTTAAGGTCAAGTGGCAGAAGGATGACATGGACAGCAATTGCAACTTCTTCTCTGTCTCCTCGGATGGGCGGATTGTTGCATGGACTTTAGTTAAGGTAAACAGTAGGTGGCAATTTCTTTTTCCAGTCAAATTATAACCAATTGCTGCAAAAGTCTGGTGATTCTTTCGTGTTATTTTTATTTCTAATGAGCCCGGTTTGAAAAGAAATGTTAGCAATAGCAGCTGCTGCCGTCACAGCTGGATCTGGAGCTCCATGTTCAACTCTGAAATGAAGCAGGGTCAGCCTACTCCTTGTCAGGACCTAACCTTCATCCTGCCAGCACCTGTAGCACCCTATGGGCCTGAAAATGAGAGATCATTTTCCTGCTTGGCAGCAGGAATTCAAGCCTGGTTCTTGTTCTCACACTTTCTTTGTCCCAGAAGGGTCAACTAGACACAGAACAGAATAATCTGCTTTGTTCCACAGCTTCCAGATTCTCATCCCCAAAATGCTCCCCTACAGATTGCAATTTGGATTGGGAGAGGGCCAATTTAAATTTCTCCCCATGTGGGAAAGTGTGAGTAGTACAGAGTAAGCTTGCCTTTGCAGTGTGATGGCAGCATGCTATCAGACAGGCAGAGGGTTTCTCCCTGCCATGGCATTGCCAACTCACATCCAATACAACTTTTTAGAACTAGTTTGCATGCCGTGCCTTTGTTCGCTTTTTCTTTTGGAGTATGTTGAAATATGTTGATAGAAACCTAGAATTAATGTCCCAAAATGACCCTTAGATTCATGTCTCTGAATTCAAATGTATGAGCCTTTTTTCTGGCTATTTCATTTTACATTTGAAGATTTCAAATCTTTTGCTAAAAAAATAATTGCATTGCCCTAAATATGAGTTTGAAGCAGCTGTCCCATTATTCCCCAACAAAAGAAGAAATTTCTTTACATCCTAGGATGCTCATTTTTCAATCTATAATACCAAGGCTTGCCTGTTCCGAAATGTTTAGGCCTTGCTGCCACGGCAGGGATTAATTTCTGGCATTATATGTAAATCTTAGCCTTCTGTCCAGTTCAGGGACAAGAGCATCTCCTGATGAGCAGTGTAAGCACAGGCAGATGGCATAGATTTCAAAGTTACTTTTTATAGACTTTTCCAGGTTCATACATGCAGCTTCAG
The DNA here is from genome assembly GCA_013400955.1 of Drymodes brunneopygia. Lineage (NCBI taxonomy): Eukaryota > Metazoa > Chordata > Aves > Passeriformes > Petroicidae > Drymodes > Drymodes brunneopygia. Next base: position 186,275 of record VZTZ01030478.1, on the reverse strand, counting down.
AATCAAAAATCCTTTCTGCAAGTGCACCCCAAGTCCTTCTCCCAGAAGAGCTCCCTAGACAGACTAAGAGTGACCCAACACTCAGTTCCTGCGTTATCCCCTGAATAGGAATGTGCAAAAGATTTGTGTTGAAGTAGGCAATACATGCCTGCAGCCAGACACATCCAGTTGAGGTGCTTTGGCAGGGTACACTCACCAAGTGAGCCCCAGTAACTCTGTGCTCAGCATGCTCCCCTTAGGAGGCAGGAAGCACTGACTGAAGTCTCTTACTTCAGAGGAACGCCACAGCTGGGACAACCTAAGAGTCTGCAGATGGACTCTGATAGCAGCTCACCCAGCAGAGGGTCTTTTGCACCAGTGGTTAACTATTTCCACATCGTAGTCTGTGTTTTTTCTGTCCCTTGAGCACACAGATATTTCTTTCTAAGCATCCTTGGTGTGACTTCTAAGATCTGCATCCACTTACCACATTGTCATTTCTACTTATTCCTTGCATTACTGTAATGAACTTGGCTATACCCATGTGAAAAGATTATTTTAAGATTTTTTTTAGGTGAAATTACCTCTGAAATTGCCAGAACTGGTATGTACCTAGTAGGCAGGGGTGGAAAACAGCAACATTTGAGGTGCTGTCTGCCTTGGACTTTTTTGGCGGGGGATAGAGATTCAACAGGGGAAACAAGAAACAGGATGAAAAGAATGTTTTGTTATAATCTGTGGGGTTTTTATCCAGCAAGGAGAAATGGACAATCTGCTTGAATTCCAGTTTTACAAGAGCTTTTTCTGGGTTTCATTTAGAGTAAAACTGAAGACACTCCAAAGTTTTTCTATTCTACAAAACCATAGTGCAAACAGGGAATAAATGAAGGAGTGCTTCGTTAATCTTTTTGACAGGACTATCCAGAAATAAAGCTTCTTCAAACACTGATAGCTGTTTGACACTTCCAAAGCTGAGAGCACAAAGTTAATAATTTTGTTCTTTCTTCCAGCTGAATATCTGACAAACCACACTCAAGATTTGGATAGAAGAGTTGTCAAATGTTAGCCAGGGACAGTTGATCTGCCTTGACCATAGTGGTTGTCTCTGTTAGAAATGGGTACAATCACTTTGGACAAATTGCATGAAAAAGCACGTGAGTTCTGTGTACTTAGACTGTCTTGACTTGACCTTGGGTCCTTATAAAGATGTAAAACATCAAGGAAGGATGCAGGACTTCTGCTGCTGGATGGTTCTACTCCCCCACCTTAGGTGCACACATTGCCTATCAAAAAGGAGAAATGTCACAGCCATTTCAAAGAATTGTTTGGGATGCAGCATGGCATTGCTTCTCAGGCTGATGCTCAGCAATTCCAGGTTTAATTAGCAGTCGTAGTTCACCCCCTCCTGTGTGACCTACAGCTAAATTACTGAACAGCTCTGGTCCTGCTTCATCACTTAAGGGTAATAAGAACTAAGGGGAAAACAGCAGCTGTAAGGCCTGATTCACTAATGCTTACAAAGTGCTCTACAATTATTAGGCAGAAGCAACATATTATTGCTCAGTATTCCTGGAAGGCCAAATTGTCAGCAGGCTGTTTACCCAGAGGAATATGTGAATGGCTCTGGTGACAAAGAGCCTCAGGAATAGAAGTGTTTTTTATGCTGTGAAGCTGAGTACAAGATAAAGCCAGCACAGCAGGGGATTCTGCACAAGCAGGGTCCTTTGTGAAGGAGAGGGGCTGCAGAAAGTATCCATAGAGGCCTCTGCCAAGTGAAGGTGCTGGGAGAAATCTTCAGAGGAGGGTTGCAGAAAGCTGTGTGATTAGAAAGAAGGTCTGTTGAGGTTTGCCTTTCCACCAGAACACAGAGATAGTGTGCTGGCACGTCTCTGGGGCTGCGCAGATCACACATCTGACACACTTGTGTGTCAACATGACCAGCTGCAGGCAGCTCCAAAGCTGCTCTTCACACCAGATTCATGTCTTGGACAGGGCACATGCTCTCTGGAGAGCAGGCAGACCTGGGAGCCTAAGCAGGGGCAAGTGCCTGCTCAGCTTGTCCTGACTGCACTCCCAACAGCCCACCAGCATTCCTATTTGGATGTACAGTGGAATATGCTCTGTTCCTGGTCTTGGCGCTGCTCTTTCCAATTCTCGCACATGTACACCAGCACATGTGGCCTCTTTCTTAGCATCACTCCTGCCTTTACCCACTGAATCAGACTTGTAACCAATGTGCTGTAAGTACAGCTGCTAAGGTGGAACCCTGCAGGAGTCTGCCCTCCTTCTTGCTGCTCTCTCAGAGAACAATTTGCTGCCATCAATAGGCCAGCACATGTGAATGTGCAGCAGTGAGAATTAGTGAGAAGGAAGTACATTACTTTATGGGTTTTGGCCTTTGTTGAATCTTCTGTAAACTTGTACCCCCAGAATATGATAAAAATGCCTTATTAAACATTGTGCTCCCTCAACTGCAGTACTGAAAAACTGCCCACAAGATCTTCTCCTGCATTCCCCAACATGGAAATTCCTGGGGTTGACTTTGCTAGGCAGAATCTCTCTTTCCACCTGGGTCCTTCTCTGGGCTAAGAGAAGCTTCAACTACAGCTTAATTCACTGATTGAAGAAGTTATATTTTGTTCCCGCAGTTCAGTGGGATATTTGCAGATTCATTATACCGTCCAGTCCACAGCCCATACTGCTCACTAATCACTAGTTATTTGTGTGGAGTTACAGCATGTGGGTGACAAAGGAATAGGCCTTGAAAACTAGAGTGACCTCCAGGTAAAACATCCAGGTCACCAGGGAAGTGGTAGAAGAGCATTGTGGGTTTGTGAACTGCTGGACCTGTCAGAAGTGTTCTTTACCTTAAAAGTGGTGACCCACTTCCTGTTTGTGTGATAGTATATACAGAATTTTCACTGCGCAATAAACATCTTTGCACACCACCACCTTGTGTGAAGTCCGTGACCTCTCTGCTCAATCACTGCAGTTTGTTCTTTTTATCACGTAATCAGAGAATCCTAGAATGGCTGGGGTTGGAAGACACCTCTGGAGCCCCAGGGTGTTCTTATAGTCACAACCAACTCCATTCTGCAGTGGTATTTCAACTCCCAAAGCTAGTCTGAGAATGTGTCTTTCCATCTGGTAGTTTCTTTATCTTTACCTACATTGTGTCTATTTTCATCTGTCTTCTCTCTCCCACCTTGGCTGTAAACTCTTTGGGGCACAAGCTTTTGGCCCTGTGTTCATACACCACCTTGCACAGCGGTGTCAGAAGAGCTCTTTAGAGCTCTGCTGAGAACAGAAACATGGCACACTTTTCCCTTGGGGCAGGCTGCTTGCTAGATGTTCCTTGAATCTCAGAGCCCATGAAGCTGTGAGTATTTTGAACTGAGGCTGCTCTGGGGATAACAAGATGTTAAGAAGCAAGAACTGGCAAGATGATAGGTTGCTATTCATTAATGTGGGGCTTTAGTTAGCTCCAAGAGAATGTGAAATATCCATCTTAAACCACACAGGGTGACTTAACTAAACACTATGGTTTAAGCTGATTGTGCCAACCTCCAGTAAAAAATACTGACCCCAAAACTCAAAATTTTCCAGGTCAAGTGCACATGTTGAGGTAATGTACCAGTGGCTCTCAGTTCCAGTGCACCAAAGCATCAGTCTCCTGAAGATTTTATGGAAAGCAGCGTGTTAGCAAGCTGCCAAATGTGAAACATTAAGCAACTTCTGGACAGCTTTTTAAAATTCCTCCATAAAATTTGCCATTTCTAAGTACTGAATGTCTCTGTATTGTTGCTGCAAAACATGCTATTCATGTGGAATCTCCTCTGCCTGCAGAATGAGCTGGTTCACATGGATGTCATCAAGCTGTCAGCAGATGGAACAGGGATGCAGGGGCCAGAGGGGCTGCAGCTGCAAATTCCTGGTAAGAGCCCAAGTCCTTGCCATGCTGATTAATTACTGACACAAAGCCTCTAATCAGTCATTCTGGGAAATTAAATTGGGAGCGGGGTGTTGAGGTGGAAAGGAGCTAAAGGAGGGTTACACCTCCTTGCTTTCATCATGCAGTAGGGGAAAGTCTGTCTGGATCATTGGCCACTAACTGAGTCAGGTTTTGCTGGTTACATATTGCCTTTACTTGCATAAAAAGGTGAATGGAACATTAATTCAAAAAATGTCCATTTTACTGGGCTATCTCTGTGTGGATAAATTGCATACCTGTTTATGTCAAAACTCAGATTTGTTCCTGCTGTCAGACATTGATCTGGACTGGCAAAATGAAGGTGAAGAGCAACATCTGCCCTTTCTTGGATGCACTGTTCACGCAGCCAGCTTTGGGATGTGCCTCATTGAGTTTGGGCTCTGTAAAAACACAGCATCTATTCTGAGCTCCTGTGCTAGGCTCCCTCCATGCAAAGCGGAGTCAGTGCAGTCCTTCTAGGTTGAATCCTCTTATCCTGATCATCCTGCGCTTGAGACAGGATGGGATGAGTCAGCTCTGGAGGTTCTGAATAACACAAGGAAGTCCTCGAGGAATCCTCTTATCATCCTTCTACACCTGCTTTTGGCTGAGAAGATGGGACCTCTGTTTGGAGGAGGGCCTTGCTCTCCTTTTAAGAATTGCTGTGATTCTAGGCTAGTAGCTGCTGAACAGTCTGTGGGAAGCTTTGCAGTGCCACATAGGTTGCAAGAAACCAGCTAAAGCAGCACACTGCAAAACTCTCAGGGGCTTTGGGATTATTTGTTAGTGTTACTGGGAAGTGGATTTTCAAAGACTTGTCTTGAATATTTAACAATCCATTTGAATGTTAAAAATGCAGATGATATTAGAGAGTCGAAATTACTGTAACAATTCCTTTGAGAACTTCATTTTGTTAATGTTAAAGACATAATGCTTAAGATGACTGCCTGTGCAGAAAGTTTCTGTGTGCTTCTGAGCCTTGTCTGCTTGTTCCTATTTCTCGCCTGATGGTTGCTGTGGGTGTCCCTGCTGGTAGGGCCTCAAGTAGCTCTGGCACTCTACAGACATCCCAGCTTCTGCTCAAGAACCCTGCTGAAATTTTCTTTCACCAACGTGTGAACTGGCTTTCTTGGATGATGATGCATCTGCCTCAGGAGCAGAAACCACAAAATCTCAATGAGTCACATCCTGTTTGTGGTTGACACCTATTTTAAACATAGTTCACAATGTTGCACAATTCAGGGCTTTTGACATTAACAGGATCCTTCTGTCCCTCGCAGAGGATTTCTTCCCAAATCACATCTTTTGCTATTGTCTTTACTATAGTGAGCCTGCTAAATGGATTCTGAATTAAGAGCAAAAAGAGCACAGGAAGGTTTGATGGGGTGTTTTCTCACTGGGTTGTTTTATGCACATGAAACCACTTGCATTTTTGTGGATACTAAATAAACAGTAAAGATCTGTTCTTCCCCAATCGGAGGTGACCAGATCCTTACAATGTTTATGTTTGCACCAGGCATTTTCAACTCTTACCAAAATGAATCCTAGGCTGAAGTGGTTTTCCAGTTCCCTTCTGGTTCTTTCAGTGCCCTTTACATGTCTCTGTGGTGGCTGCTCAGATTGCAGGTCTTGGGGACAGGCATAGCTTGGAAGGTTTAGCAGAAGGAGTGGCTTTGATTTCTTTTGGGAGCTTCTGGCTAATAAATCACTTCTGAAAACACAGGCAATGTGTGTTTACCATAGGCAGGAAGCATGTTTTGGCCAGCTGAACCGATTCTCTGTGTGACAGACCTTTCTTTTGTTAACAGGCAGTGGCATATCGTTTGATTTCCACAAAAAGATAGACTATTTGTTTCTCGTTGGTACTGAAGAGGGAAAGATCTATAAGGTAAAAATGATTTTTTTATCCTTTGTTTTACATCCCCTGACCCTTGTGTGTCTTTCAGGCTCATCATCTGAACTGTTTGCTCAGGTGGTTACAAAGTACAGCTTCAGAGCCTGGTGGTGCCCTGGGATGCCTGTGGTGAGCCTGAGACCAGACCAGCACTGCAGAGGGTCACAGGGAGCTCTCTGCACAGAGCCAATTAAGACCCCATTTTGCAGAAACGTTTTTCATGCAAACTGTATCAAAGAAAATGCCTTGCAGATTTCAGCTGTGCAAGAGAAGTACTAAGTAGGATCAGAGCAGAAGTTAAAAGGCCTTGATCCTCTGTCCCCATGACTATGGGGAAATAGCAGGAAAAATGTCAGCTCTTTTCATTTTAGACCTCTTATCCTGTGAGCAGTGAGTCTAATGAAGCCATATTTCCTATGGATTAGTGTCCTGCAGGCCTTCCCTTCCACAATCTCATAGAATCATAGAATCATTTAGTTTGGAAAAGACATCTAAGATCTTTCTAGATCCTTTTCCCAGTCCCACTTTCTCCTTGCTCTCCTATCTCCAGTCCATTGCTACATACTCAAACCTTCCTCCTCCTGATCACCCCATGCTGTTCCCAGCTCAGTGATCCCACCTCCACACCATAACCCTTGGTTCCTGCAGACAGTGCTGGCTGCTTCCCCCCAGTGCCCTCCTGCAGCCCTGTGCCTTGGTTCCCCATGCCAGGCAGGAGCCAGCCAGCTCCATCCATGTGTTGAGGGCATCAGCCAAGCTGTGCTTGCCCTTCCCACACTGGGGGCACTGCCCAGATGTTTTGTGCTCTCCGGCCATTGCTTTTCACAGAACGTGTAAAACCTTAATGTTACTACATCCCACATGCAGTCAGCTTTGGCTGAAAATGCCAGTGAGGGCAAAAGTTGTTTGTGAAGAGAGAGAAGCACACAGAAGGACAGAGGCGTCATGTTTTCTTGAGAAATCGAGTTAAAAATAGGCAGTTTTGAGTTCTGCTGTATTTAGCCTTGAAAATAAAGCCAGTAGTGCCTTCCTAATACAACTGTTATTTGCACAGCATTCCTCTGAGCTGGCTCTGGGGCTCTGTTAAATCTGTAGCCACAGCCCTTCAAAGTGGGGGGTGGACAATCAGCAGGAGGCTGAAATACAGAGCAGATGCATCCAACCATCCCAAGAAGATGATGTAAACTGCTTCCCCCATATCCCACCTGCAAAATGAACCTGAAACAGCATGAGGACCCAAAGGAAATCATGTCCTGAAATCAGTATCAGTCATTTAGGCAAGATGTGCTTAACAAATATGTATCCCTTGCGGAGGGACGATGCTGATTGAAATCTCTCCCTCTGCCAGGCAGTATCTAGGGAGGATTTCTCAGTAGTGCTCACTTGCTTTGGACAAGACAGGTGCAGAAGGGAGGTGGGAGGAGTGGGCAGCTGAGCTGGTGGGTAGTGGGCAATGGGTAGGTGCACTGTTTTTCTATTGATGCCTTCAGGACACAAAATATCCATACAGTCCATCCATGCAACTGTTCTGAGTTGTCTGGTCACCCACAGGAGTTGGTACCCTGGGTATTGTACTCTAAATTGATGGGTGCTGCTGTGTTTAGTCCTGATCAAAAGGCAGTAAAGAACCACAGGTGTTAACTTCCTCTGTGGCTGGGTGAGTGATGGATGTAGGTGAGTGTGGCAGTGGATGTCAGTGTGAGGTGGGGGTCATCAGGAGAAATATTCAGGATGGTGAATATGTCCTGAGTTACACAGGAAAGGAAACTCTTCATGGAGGAGCACTGGACAGGAGAGAATTTGGCATTGTAAAAGCTGTAGATGTTTCTGCCTTAGATAATCTTCAGTGAAACTAGAACTAGGATGGGGTTTTAACATAAGAAGTGATCCCAGCCATAAAGCATGCAGATATTTTAGCAGTTTTTGTGTGGACAAATGTGGGCAGGTACTGTTACACAGGATCTTCCCTTTCATTGTCAGGATCTCCCCTTTCATTGTCTTCCTGTTGTTCCCATGGGCAGGAAGAGCCTATCTTCAATGAGATTGTAGGGGTCAACACAGGGAAGAGAAATCTTGTGTGTATCATGGGCTGAATTTTAGATTATTTATTAAATAAACTGGAAAGTGAACTCCAGGGAAACTTTTTTTTTATTTCCCCAGAGAGCAGGCATGCCCACAAATAGCGTGATAATATGTTAATTCTTTAGCTGCAGAGCAATTATGGTGAAGTTCTGAAAATGGCTTAGTTAATAGCATTTCTGAAGCCAAGAAATCATTATCTAAATTACACACAGACCTATCTATTGCCCTTTTTTGTAGAGGAGAAACGGTTTCTGCATTAATATGATTCTGTAATGCAATTCTGAATGCTTTTTTGTATATCTCACTCGCTGTTTAGGAATTGTTCAGCTTGGTATCAAAAAGTATGGTCTCTGAGATTCATGTTGAAACACTGAGTCTTTGGTCAGAATAACTTCCAATAAACAGACCTTCAACAGAAAAATTGTGAGGGGATTTGAATGCACTCATGTAAGAAAGGCTTTGGTTTTTTTCAGTGTTAGGCAGTTTCCTTGAGGGTAACAAATGTTTATGATAAAACCTAGTGCAAGACTAACTAGAAGAAAAGTTTATTCTGATTTTAAATAAAGCTAATTTCACTCATACTCATTTTCTCATAAACTGGCTGTTGAATCCTTGTCACATCTCTTGAGTTTTCCCTAAAAGAGGGTGACAAACTGGTTTCTGGACAGGCTCTGACTTCCAGTGACCCTTTAGTAATAGAGAGATCATTTGCCTCAGTGTTTAGTCTTGCTTTGTCTTAGGCAAAGTTGTTTTCCTTGTCTGGATATTCTGTGGTTTGAGTTCTGTTCCTTATTTTCTCACCACCTTATCTTTGGTGCTTCTGTCTGTCCTGTCTGGTTGTCTAGTTTCTGGACTGACTGTATTTTTCATTAATTACCACAGGTTCTTTCTTTTACCATTTCCTGTTGTTCCTCCCAATGTGTTCATGTGCCCCGGTTTCTACTTGTAAGCCCTTCTGCAAATCTCAGCATTTCTATTACAGACCTCTACAAGCAGTCACTGAGCTAAAACCAGGAGAGCCTCTGGTGTAGCTGGTGACAGCCTGTCCACCACAACATGAGACACGTTTGTGTCAGTGGTTTCTGAAGAGCATCTGGATGTCCTGAGCTGCCAGTGTTGGGCAGTACCATCTTTCTGTTGCCAGATACAAACCTTCTCTGAAAAAAATTGCTTTTGGATTTCTGTGTTGCATAGATTCTCAGTGTTCCTTGTTAGTGAACTGAAGAAACCCTCTACCTTATAAGGACAGTAATAACCACCCATTCACTGTGTATGTGGGAGAGTTTTGTGTCAGACTAACGTCTAGCGTAAACTGAAGTGCTGTTAATGAAGATTATTCATAAGTTTAGTGTCCTCAGAATTCTCCTTTTCTCCCAGTATTCCTCCCCCATGTTTTGTAGCCTTGTCAAGAGTCATCTTTGACTGGTTTCCTGTATTGCCATAGATGTATTTTTGCATTTCTGTCTCATCATAAAAATACTGTTTACCATTCAAACACGTCTACCGTCATTTAAGTAGGAGAAAAACACTCTCAGCAAATTGGAGCAGTGCTCTAGAAGATCAGAGAGGCTGCACAAATTCCTTCTCTCTGAATCTAGTCATCCTCTTCAAAGCTCTTCTGTCAGGTCTTAGGTGTCACATATTCCAGTGGTTTTGTTTTCATCCTGACATACCTAATAAATGTAGGGTTCTTGAACTGAATAGTAGGGAAAGACTTTCACAGCAGTTCTAGTTAGCTCAGAAACTCTTTTTATTTGTTAAAGTCATACTTCTTTTCTGAGCTTTTTCTCAAGTTTGAGGTGTTTCTTCAAAATGCATCTTGGGAAGAAAGCAGCCCTGTCTTGCACTCAGAGACAGTGATAAGGGTTGTAGTGAAAGTGGTGTGGGTCTGGCAAGCACTGCCAGAGTACAGTGGGTGCCTGTAGGCTAAAGCACACATGTAAGGGTCATTTCTCACAGGGGACACAGGTGGGAAACTGCCCTACAGAAATATTTTTGCTGCTGATTTCATAGAAAAAAATGCAGATCCCTTTCCTGTCATGGAGATTGCAAAGCCAGTTCTGTGGATCAGCACATCCTAGAGCATGATGGATCTCCTGTACCAGTGCCCAGAGAGCTGCACTGATCAAGGGCTCAGCCCCCAGAAGCCTTTGAAAACAGGATGCTGAGCATTACAGTTCTGCTAGAGGCAGACAAATCTGCTTAACATCTTGCTCTTCAAAGTTCTAAGGTATTAGGGACCTTCAATCCACACACTTGAAAGGACAGAGGGATAAAGCAGCTTCTCTCTTGTGTTAATTACTTGCGACCTGTTCTGTCTGTTTCCAGCAAAGTGACTTTCAAAACAGGCCAAGTACTGATTTTCCTGATGGCTGAACATTAAGAATTATGAAGTAACATTATGAAACATGACATTAAAGGAGATTTTTGTCCCACAATTAAATGCAGGGACAGCAACACAGAGTGTGCAACAAACCATTAGCAAGCTACAGACACTGCCAGTAAATCTCAATGGGACATGAGCCACTTTCTTGTTTTCATGTCCTACCACAACAAGGCTCTCAGGGATGTAGGAGCTACTACTGTGGGAATGGCTTAGCACCCTTATTCCAGTACCTCCACCAGTGAACAGTGCCCAGACAGTGAGTGTCACTTGTAATAAACAGCTAAGCCTTGTGATTAGTTAGATCTTTGGTTTGCAGGGATTAAAGTCATGTAACACTTCAGCAATCCTGCTACTTGGGCTGATGATATGGTGCTGCATTCAGCAGGGAGTAATGAAAAGTGCTGAAAAGCCATTGCTGTGGCAGTAGTGAGGCAAACCAACAGAAAATCCTGAAACCAACTCCAAGCAGCTGTATGGATACAACTTGTGTGTGAGAACACAAGCAAAAGGACTTTTCATGTGAGATGGGGTCCTTGCTGCTAGTGAAGGAAGCCTCTAATGTGCTTGGAGGAAAGGAGGTTTGGTGAGGATGACCTACAATTTCCATGTACACAGAACTGACAGGATCTGAATCAAGTCCCCTTGCAGCCAATTAGATTGTAATTTCTCCCTGCTTCATAAGCCGACACACAAAGCTTCTTTTTCAAGGGTCCCAATTGTTTTCCTTTCCCAACTCTGGAAGACATCGTTCACTGTGCAATTCAGCAGCACCCACAGCTGTGATGCTGCTGATCTGACCCTTGCATGTGTGTGTAGGCATTGTCCAGTTTACAGGCTGCTGTTGGCTGCCATTCAGTGGGGCCCCTGGCCTGTCAGGGACATGCCTGAGTCCTGGACAACCTCTCTGGTTCTCACACCCCTCTGGGAAGTCTCAAGTGGCACAATAAAAGAGCTGCAGAGTCATGCAATGGGTCAGGCTCTTTGAGCAGGCAGTCCAGGGAGGTGACAGGAAAGGACTTACAGCATCTTTACAAAGTCCTTAGAATCAGAGGGACCAGTAAGACGTTCTTGTGCTGAAAGCACTGTTTCTGGAGGTTTTAACTGTGACACTTCAAATGCACACAGTGCTGTGAGCACACAGTGCTCCTGAGCAGCGCAGGGATGTTCTCTCCTGCCTTTCTTGTGAACCTTTCACACAGGAGAAGCACAGCAGGAGCCTGGGCCGGCAGAAAGGCAATGTAGCTCCCACAACTGAGAATGGTCTTTGGGGTCTGGCTGTTTAAATCCAACCAGACAACTTCAATTCCTGTCTCTGTATGTTGCAGAGGGATGTTGCCTGCAAGGGCGGGGAGAAGCAGCATGTGCTACATTATTGATTTTCTGTAGCACCCCTGGGTACCAGACACCTCTTCCCAGCCAGCCCAAAAGATCCTGGGAGGCCATAGGGTTATTCAGAGGCATCTTTCCACACAAATTTAAGCTTCAGGAGGTCTATCTCTGATTACGTTCTTTCCATTGCAGTGTTCAAAAAATTATTCAAGACAGTTTCTGGATGTGTTTGAAGCCCATCACATGGCTGTGGACACAGTCAGCTGGAGTCCCTTCCACTTGAAAGTCTTCATTTCTTGCAGCTCTGACTGGACAGTCAAGATCTGGGATCACACCATCAAGTAGGTCTTGCTGGGTCGTGATGTGGGTGAGGAGGTCCAGCCTGACATGCCAGCAGCACATGTTGACTCTGCTCATACCTCAGTCTCTGTTTCCCTCCCTGGTGTTGATAATGCTAATTGCTTTTTTATTTTTTGTACTCTGATTTGTGCTCCCCAGGTAGGACATATAAGATTTAGCATCAGCTGCCCCAGGAACATGCCAAGCAGCATAGCTCAGCACAGAGCCTGGACCTACTGTGGCAGAGAAATGCTCTGGAGAAATGTCAGGGACGGGCTTCTAGCTTCAGGGGTCGGAAACCTCCTAAGAGCCAGGGAACAAAATAAAACTGGAACATTTTAAAATACGGAATGAAGTTCAGGGTTAGTGGTTAAGGAATGTCTGGTTTCAATCAGGAAATTGATTTTGTTGTAAATCAGTCAGAGTCACATATTTCCTGTTGCCAATACTGCTCTAATATTCTATGTTACTGTCAGATGTCCAGAGAAGGGAGATAATTTTTTCCCTTATGATTATTAATATTAATCAGAGAGACTCCATTTTGCTGTGTGTGATGGGAAGAAGTTTTCAAAATGCTTTCAGAAAGAAAGAAACATGCTACCTCTCTTCTCTTTGCAGCAAGTCAAATCCTGATCCATTTGGTGCTCAGCTTTGCTTTGCCTTTGGCTCAGACCCTGGCTGTCATCTGACAGAAAAATACTCCATCTCCCACTTCTGCAACATCCAAGTGTTCATGGCTCAGCATTACACTTCCATGGCATGTGTTTACAAGAATTCTTCTCTCTGTGTCTTTTTTTATAGGACTCCAATGTTTGTTTATGAGCTGGGTTCTGCTGTAGGGGATGTTGCGTGGTCTCCTTACTCCTCCACGGTGTTTGCTGCAGTCACCATTGATGGCCAGGTGAGAGGCTGGAAGCAGCACTGCTCTGGTTTGAGCTGAAAGAAAGTTGAAGGAGATTAGGGCTGAGCATGGGAATGGGCCAGCCCAATCCTGGCCAAGTGCATCAGGGAGCCACCAGCAGGAACCTACCCTCTCCTGTTTTCCTGCCTTTTGCATACATATCCCTGGGCATTAATCTCAGTCCTTCTCAAAGTAGGTGTTGCAAATGCATACAAGTCCCTCCCTGCTCTCCTGTTAACCATGTGAGTGCAGGTGTGCAGCTTGCACATGGTAGTATTAAACACTGAACTTCCTCAATATGAAATCCCCAGTAGATCCCTGGGGATGGAGAGACGATGTTCCAGATCAGAACTCTGCTACATGAGCTGACATCAGGGCATTGGTTCTGAACTTTCAAGGTACAGAGAAACAATAGAATAAAGTGGTTACATACTTGCACTGATATTAAAAAATCAATTATAGTAATATGCCCAGGGTCAGCCAATAGAACTTTGCTCCAATTAAATAAAATCAACATTTTTTCCACCATGTGGGGCTGTCTCTGAGAGTAATAGTTTGGTAATGAACTCCGTAGACCAGTCCTAATATTGACATGATGGCAGTTATATTTTTGCCTCTAGCCATGCATTGCAGTAGCTCAGATGGTTAATTTGGGCTTGGCAAGTAGCCAAGAAACATAGCTATCCATCACTACTGGTTGAACACTGTAAGAGCACATTGCTCTGTTACCACAGGCTTTATGTTTAGCTGGTATAAACTGGAAAGTCTGTGCAGTTTGGCCAAAATTACTCTAGCAAAAGGATAGCCTTTTTGTATCCCTATCACTGAATTGATGCCTTGGCTACTTTATTGTAGTTTAACCTTTATGTTACAGCAAGAAAATAATTTCACTGATACACTGGCTCAGGCTGTGAGTTTGTCTCTCCTAAGCAGTAGAAATCTCTTCACTGGGTCATTTAGTCTCCCTGGAAAGCTCAGGATGCCACAGCCTATGGAAAGTTGATGCTCTTTCCTCACAGTCAGGGTCAGGATTGGTCCTTCTTTTGTGGATCTGTCTGTCCCCAGTCTCCCGTACACCAAATGAAGGGCCTGCATGAAGGCAGCGAGTGCATTCAGTGCATCAGTCACATCCTCTGACTTGTTTTCTACAAGTGACATTGTGTGTGCAAGGGTTCTGCTGGCAGTCACAGCTTTGATTGAGTGCTGAGGTGAGCAGGGCAGAGGGCTGTGGGTACCCCAGTTTTGTCCTGGTGCCTCACTGTGGGGAAAAGGGTGGAGATGTCTGCAGGCAGGGATACATCCTGGGCAGCATGAACAGATGGAGGGTAAACATCGTGTGTACTTGGGTTTCTTACTTATGTCATCACATTTTGGCAGTGATAGTTCATCTCTAGAGATGCTTCATGCCACTTGAGTTCTTTCTCAGAGATTTACCTACTGCAGGGAAGCTGCTGTGGACTTGGCCTCTCACAGCTTGTCCTAGCCACATTAGCCACAGCATCCATGAACCTGGAGTCTATATGAAGCTACTGATAAGGCAGAAGCCTTTTTGGGTTGGCAGCACTGTACCTAGAATATCTCACCCTGGCTATCCTTGGATCTAATTCAGTAATCCTAAACAGAACCTAATAGGACCTAATTCTGCTTTATGCCTTCTATGCCAAACTCTGAGAAGAGTGGCCATCAACCAGGAGCAGCCCAAAACTGGGCTGGCTAGCAGGACAGGTCCAGGCAAGAGCTGCCTTCCCACTGCAGTGGGCTGGCCAGGGCTGATGCTGATAGGAATATTGGGCTTCTGTGTTGTCTACTAACCATGCTGGCTGCAGCAGGCTGTGTCTGAGGCATAACTTAGTTGCTATTGCTGAACAGAACCTTCTAGATCTGCAAGTGGAATAAATAGTTGTTTACAGCTTTTTCTATTCTGGACATATTCCACTTTGTAGCGGAGTGCACTTCTTGTGAATAACTCGTTGCCTCGCAAAGGGCAGGCTCCATTAATGCTTGGGAAAAAAATCTACATTAACAGGATGTTCTATGATTCTCCAGAACAGAAAAATACAGGACATGAAGTCAGAAAATAAAACATTAAAGGCCTCCTGTTTGCAAACAGCCTCTGTCTTGGCATCTGCACATAATCATGCCTGTAAAATTTGAAGGTTGCCTGGAGGTGGTTTTAAAAGCAGGCCCTAATTGCAGTCTTCAAGAGATACCTGGCATATTCTACAGAACACTTCTTGTTCCAGCTGATGCTACGTGTCCAAACCATGTATGAGCCCCTTAAGACTGACTTGGAAATTGGAGCATTTTAGAATATAAAAATCTCTCAATCCCCATGAATCCAGGAGGTAGGGATTTAATAAAAGCTGTAAATATCAGGGTCATTATGATAAAATGTGTTTGTTGGCAGCTGGACATCTGCTTTGGACAGCACTATCTCTTCATAAATAACCCAAGTGTGCACATTCCACCACTGATGCAGTGGATAGTAACTGCTGCTATTGCTCTCCATCATGTTCTGGTTAATTTCCTTAGTTTCCTGCTCTGCTTGCTGATCATTTTATTTCAGAAAGATCAATAACAGAGATTCATAAAAGAGAACACCTTGTGTTGTAGATGGTAAAATCCTGACAGGAAGAAAAAGGTTAGTTGGGATGAGAGGTCTGCTTTGGAAATAAATAAAAATGGAGGTGGATTTGAATACCTGGACACTTACATTTGGGGTACAGGAAATGTGGGGATATTGGTCAGCTTATTGTATGGTCAGAGGGCAGAGAAATTGAAGGGGTGGAATTCAATCCTGCAGCATTCAGCAGCATTTGCTTTTGGGAGTTTGCTTTAAGTCCATCTTAAACTTATGTTTAAAGCAGAAAAAAAAATTGAAACACATAAAACTGGGAGTCATACTCAAAATTTCCTGTTAGTTTTCTTTTACTTACTTTCCTTAAAGAAAGAAATGGTGTTGGCATTTCCCCCACTTCTGTGTGTGCAGAACTCATGCATGAATTGTTACCCCTGTTAAAAAAGCTGAAGACTCATATCACAAGTGTTCTCCTGGCTGGATCCCAGGCTGTGGGCCACAGCTGCTCTAAGCAGTGGGTGTGATGGTGTGGTCAAGCTGGGCTTTCTCAGCCTGGAGGAGGAGTCCTGCAGCCTGCCAGTACCTTCAAGGACCTTATTGAGAAGTTTGAGCCAAGGGCTTCACAGCAGCACATGAAGTGATGATGAGACACAACAGCTGAAGCCAGTTGAAATGAGGGGTTTGGGCTGGATATATGGAAAAACTTCAGCTCTGAAGGCAGTCAGGTAATGAAATAGCTTGCTCAGAGAGGCTGTGCTGTCTCTCTCTCTGTGGAGGGCTTCAAGACCAGATTGGACAGAGCCCTGAACAACCACATCTGTTCTCAGAGTTGACCCTTCTTTAAGCAGAAGGCTAGAGACTTCTGTGAGTCTCTTACAACCTTTTAATCCTGTGATCCTGTGAC
Organism: Drymodes brunneopygia; assembly: GCA_013400955.1. Classification (NCBI taxonomy): domain Eukaryota; kingdom Metazoa; phylum Chordata; class Aves; order Passeriformes; family Petroicidae; genus Drymodes; species Drymodes brunneopygia. The sequence goes on along the minus strand of VZTZ01030478.1, from coordinate 169,913 downwards.
ATGTTCTGTGTGAAAAGGAGGATCCCAGGGACTTCACCACAGGCTTGTACACAGTACAAGTCCATTCACTGTCGTGTTTTTGTGGGCTGTGTTCTTTATTACTTGTGCAGCAAGAGGAAGGTGACGTTATAACCATCTTTAGTAAATATTGATGGCCTCAAGATAAATGCCATAAGTGTTCACTCTGCAGAGAAAACTGGCCAGACATATGCTCCAGGGCTTTTCCCCATTAGCAAAACTGTTGACCTTTCAAGATGTAAAGTACTTGAAACAACCCAAACCTTCAGGAAATTAGTTAATAGTTTGTGCTGCTGCTCAAGAAGCAATTGTGCTCTTTCCTGCTTATATAAACCTATTTTACTGTTTGTACAACTGTTTTGAATGCAAAGTCTTGAAGACCAGCTTTCAGTTGAATCTCACTCAAAGGATAACATGCCAAGGTTATTCTGCCAGCTGGTCTTGATGCCCATCCTTTCTCAGTGAAGGGAGAAGTGCTTGCTTAGTGCTGGCACATGTACGAGAGTACACAGAGCAATTTGCAGAAACTTGCTGCCCATTTAGCATGGACTTGAAGCAAAAGCCAAACTCTATCTTTAAAGCATGAATGAATTTACAGACAAGAGGTTTGTTAAACCTTTCAGGTTTGCAAATATTTCCCTGTGTATTTTTGACTTAGTCCTGCCTCTCCTTGTAGGGCATGAATCAGGGGTGCCAGCAGGCCTCTCATCTGTTGATGCTTTTGCCCGGAGGTGTCAGGATAGTGAACATGACTACAGATACCCTTGCTGCATTTGAGTCTTTCCTTCTCCCCTTCTGCAGTAGTCCAGGGGGATTTTCCATACCTTATGGGGCCACCACTAGCTCTGCAGGGCTGGGACAAGGTCTTTCCTGGCTCTCTGCATTGTGGCCAGGGCAATTGCAGGGGTGTAAAGACACTAAATGAGCATGAGTCTCTTTGCCATCACCCAAAAGGACCTTTGAGTAGGCTGAAGTGGGTAGGAGCTTTCTTAAAATGGCTTTGAAATTTTGTTTGCAGCATAAGTGGCTGTTTCTTGTAAAACTGTTCATTTTCTTCTGCTGCAAAACCTAAAAGGCTCATTCTTATTCCCTACTGAATCTTTGAGATTGATGTGGACTGCTGGAGAGTCAGCTTTAGAACAAGGGCTGGTGGCATGTCAGTGCTCAATGAGATAGATGGTCAGAGTCCCAAAATTAATGCTGCCTTCACTTTGTGCCAATTAGACTGTTCCCCATTCTCCTCCCCCTCCACCAGTCTTTGTGCATTGGCATTTCCCTCCAGTAGCAGCTGTTTTTAGGGAAAAAAGCTGGTCTGGAAGACTTTGGTTTGCTATTGCAGGCTCTGAGCTCTCACTTGTATACTGATGCAGTCCCAATCCCATCATAGCATGCTCTAGTGGGCTCCAAGCCTCAAAATGGGCATCAGGCATCTCAGGACACTACTGCTCACTCACATCCATTAGCTCCTGATTGCAGGTAAGGTGATTTTATCAGCGTGGTAGTTGGTTTCAAATTTAAAGTCCTAAATTTAAAAACAAATTTAAACCCCTTTTGTTGATGGCTTTATAGGAATTGTTTTTTTACAGAGAGGCTCAAAGGCCAATTTTTCATTACTAAAGCTATTGCTCTTTCAGATTATGAAATACAGCATTTTGACAAAGCTGATCCACTGAGATTAACTGGTTCATTCAGGCACACAGAAACCAAGTTTGCCTTTTACTACTTCATGGGTGTGTGAATCAAAAACATGACTTCGACAGTATCTCAAAAGATTTTGTGTGTTGATTAATCTGTTAGACTTTGCATAAAAACCTAGTGGGGGCACAGAGCCCATCAGGAGAATCTACATGAGTTTATAAAGCTGCCCCTACCTGCTTTTAATGAATTAATTAATTCACTGCTTGGAATGACTCCTCACTTAGGTTTGAATTTGCAAGCTTGGACTTTTGTTGTTTTGGCCACTGAGAGCCTCCAGCTGTCTGTCAAATTCTTCTGTACAGAGATAGCAGCTCCTGAACCTTGATCTTTATACCTTGGCATTTCGTAATGACCTGCAATCTGTGCTGGTTGGTTTTAAATGCCAGTCTCCAAACCATGACAGTTCAGTGTGTGCCCTGTGAGCAGCTTTGCTGGCCTGCCATGGGGCGCAGGTGGCAGAGACCACTGGCTGCCTCTCCCATCAGATGTGGTGCTGCCTTCTTTTGTGCAACTACCCGCCCTTGCCTCTGCCCCAGCCTGCAGTACTGACTCTCCCTGGCAGGGCATGGCCAGGACGACCCTGCCAGCACGAGAAGAGACGGAGCTTGGTCATGGTGTGGGAGGAGAGTTTCAGCCTGTCATCTGGGACTGAATGAGCCACTGACTGGGGGTCACAGCAGAGAGAGCACAGGGGGACTGGCACTGCTGAGGTGTATGCAGGTAGCTCAGCCTTGGGAGATTTGCCCTGGGGCACTTAAAGGGTTGGTTGAAACCATCTCCCTGTTCTTTATCAGGAATTTGTGGTGGATGGCAGAGTAAGGAAGTGTCAGAAGACTGGAAAGAAAGACTCTGGAAAGAAAGCCCAGTATTCAGGACTGTGACAGTGCAGAAGAGACTAACCAGCCTAGAAAAGCTACTCAGAAAGATCCTGGGACAAACCATTGGTTGTTCTATCTGTGAGCAGTGGTAGATCAAGGAGCAGGCGGTGTAGTAAGGCTTTACTAAGGCTGTATCACATAAAACCAATCTAATGCTGTGCTTAAGAGTAATGGGCCTGGTAGATCAGAGGAAGGGGATGTAGCACATGCTTACAGGTTGACTTCAGGAGCACTGTTTTATCCTAATCACTGAGGCATTCAAGGGAGAGCCAGGCTGGCAGATCTGGTGACTGACAAGGAATTTAGCTTGGATAAACAAGCACTTTCGAGTAAGACAATGTCTTGGGGTTTCCAGAAAAGGCCAAATGGTCCTCAGCTTGTCTGAATGAATTGCAACTCTTCTACATGCTGAGGCTTTGATTTCTTACTGACTTGTGGGAGCTGAGTCAAATCACCTAAGGCTGATGCTGTTTTCCTACCATGTCAAATTGGGAATGACCCAGTTCTTACTGCATGAGGAAAAGATGAGAGATGCAGCCCTACAGTGAAGTCAGGTGACAGGCTTTCTTTTCCCTGCTGTGTCACGTGCCCTGAAGCAGCGGGCTGGGATGCTGCAGGACTGAGGGATGTGCTTACCCTCTCCCACACCTCAGAACATGCAGCTGGCTCCTGGCTGGCTCAGCCCAAGAAGTAGCTTTCATACATGCCTGCTCATCCTCCAAGCACATAGCTGCCTCTGAACATACCTGTAAAAGAGCTGAAGCCTGTTCTTTCACCAGTAGCATGAAAGTGCTGTGAAAGGCCATGAATTTTATGATCAGGACTGCTGAGGACCAGGATTCCTGTGCTGTCATTGCAGAAACAGGAAGGCAATGAATGTTTCTGAGTCAGGTCTCCTTTCCTCCTGCCAGGACCTTGATTGCCCTGTATGTCAGAGGGACCAAGAACTGTCTTACGACATTCATTTGTAACTGAAAAATGTCCTGCTAGAGAAAATTAACTGTATTAGAACCTGTTCTTCCTACAGTGGCAGTATAGAAATCAGGCAAACTAAGGTCTGCAGTGCAGGGCAAGCTGGGCTGCCCTGCCTGCCCAGTGCCTTTGGCATGCTCCAGTAGCTGACATGGTGCTAGACAGAGTCTGAGGGTGGCCTGCCCACTTGTTAAATGTATTACCTGAGAGTTTGAAACAAATCATCTGTGGAGTTTGCGAATGGATGAGGGATCATGATTCAGTCAAGAAAATGAGGTAAATCGATCAAAAGGACAGTGAAAGCCAAGCTCTGAAAGAGATGTCAACTGGTAAAGGGCAGCGTGGTATTAAATTATCCCTCACCTTTTGCTCTTACACTGATTTTATTCTTTGTTGCCAGGTTACAAGGCATATCTGCCTTGTTCTTGCACACACATATATTTCCCCCCAGTCTTGGTTCTGGTTGCCATCAGGTTGTTTTTGAACATACTAGCATTGTCCAGCCCACTGCTGGGGAATGAAGGCTTATAAGACTGGAATAAAAGGACAGGAAAGGCTCCAGCCCAGCCATGACAGATTCACTGGGGGTTTGAGGACATAATAAAGGCAGTGTTGGTCAAAGTAGCTCTTCAGCTCCCGTCTTCATGGGCCACAAAAATCAAGTAGTTTGTTCTGCTGGCAGAGAAGTTCTGCCGAGGGTTCTGCTTCCCCCCACATCCCCTTGCATTTCCCTCCCTGTTCCTTCAGGGCAGGGAGCAAAATGGTATAAGGACAGAGGGGTCCAAGTCACCCCAGAGGTGCTGAGCAGATGAGAGCCTGGGCTGGCTGTCAAGCTGTAAGTGTGGTTTGTAGAGCAGGTGGGGAGAAATAAGTTCTAAACTCTGATTGTGGTTTGGTGCTGGAGCTGTGGTACTTGCCTTGGACATGCACTGTACTGTGCTTGCAGAGGAGCTCTGTGGAGGTGCAGTAGGGAACAGTTGGATTTTGGGAGGTAGAATGCATTAGCATGATTTATAGACAGAGGAGCTGTTGGTCTGGATGAAACTGAGCTAGATTTCTTCTCTGGCTGTTTGGAAGTCAAGTGTTAAAGCAGCTCATTTATGTCAAAAATTTTCTGCAACTGTGACACAATAGACTTAGATCCTTTATTGCCTGTACATCAAGCAAGAAGAGAAACTCTGTTGTTATTGTGATGGCAGTTTTAAATTGTTCTAATTGGATAAAAAGCATCAGAAACGGCAGAATTCACTTAGTCCCCACTCAGAGAAAAATGGATATCTGCTTAAATTCAATGCTTGTTTTCAGGGACTTAGCAGAATTGCTGTCCTTCCATCAAGAAATTTGCTTTGAACATCTGCTTGGCCTATCTACTACCAGCCTGTCCAGCATTTCAGTACTGTGTGTCTAGGTTTCTTTTGATTGTGGTTGATGGCAGCTCATAAATCCCCATGCTGCAAGGAGCTGCTTAACTCAGCAGCTTGGGCTTCATTTGGGAGGTGCTACATCTTCTCCTGCACTTTCTTGGAGCAGGCACAGAAGTTTACAAGGATCATAAATAAAAATAATAAATAATAAAATTGCTGTTGGAGTAATTGGCTGCTGCCCAGAGCTTTATTCTCCTCTAGTTATGGATGAAACAGAAGGGAATTCTTGCACTTTCCTATTTCAGACATTTTCAGATTTCTTTTATGTCTCTCTTTGTGTCTTTTTCCAGGTTTCTTGTTCTTGGAGTCTGATTTATGTTCCTTTAAGCAAGTGACCACATATTGTTCCTAAGTACTCTGTAAAAAAGAACTGAAATGCCCTTATCCATTGTATTAGCTTATTAGCAGAAAAGAAAATAAGGTCTCTGCTGTGGTCTGCAAGCAGGAGGGCTCCAGGCCCTCCATATTCTCCACTTGCTTCTATGGAATCTGCAGAAGGTACAGAAATGAGTTTGTCAGGAGGCTTCTGCTTCTTTCTCTGCTGATGTACACCAAAATGGAAACATTTTTGAGGTCTGAAAACCAAAGGTTTGAAACCTTCATTCAGTAGTTTCTAAATTGCTCCTGGATGAGTGTAGGTGAGCAAATGTGATGGCCCCAGGTCTCAGTACCTACAGTGAGGGACCAGCCTCAACAGCATGAGAAGAGGCATCCAGATCTGCCAGAAAAGAGGGGCTGTTCTTTGGAGGTCTCTCACTGGTTTGTTTGAAAGGAAAATGACATAAGCAACAGCTTTTATAAAAATGCCCCTTTGTGCCAGCTCCCTGACAGCGTCTGGGTGCCTTCTTGTCTGGGTGCTGCTGCATGGGTGCCTGCCCTGGAATCTGTGCTCCATAAAGGAGGTTTTGGATGTGGTTCTGCTTCTGGTCATCCTGGCTCCCCAAGAATTTGGTACTCGAGTCACACTTGGGGTTGGGTAGCACTTATGTGGGTCATCATTGCTCTTCTCTGAGTCATATATTCTGTGGGGGCTCATCTGGCAAGGCCTGAGAGGCCATCTCTGTGTGCAAGCAGTGATCTTGGAGCAGGGGCCACCATGGCACTGGGATGGAGAGAAAACTGTGTGCTGCTGGTGAGTCTCTGTGGTGGGAGATCCAGCTGGGTCCCACTCCACAATCCTTAATTTCAGGACCTGAGCCAGCAGAGCAAGAATCTAGGGACTCTGAGACTAGGGGACTAGGAGCCTCGAGGAGAGCTGCAGATTTTCAATCTCCCACATTTTGGGCAGAAAGCCCTAGGCAGCTCTACAGATGGTGCTGGCCACATGTAGCTCTGGTGCTTTGCAGCACTGTTAACCTGCCTCAAGTGTGGTGGGAAGCCCTGTGCCGTTTTTAGGCTACTCCCAAAGCACCAAAACCAGTGTTGCTCTGACCCCGTTTCTCTTTCTCCTAAGAGTAACTGTAAGTCTCTAAATCAAAGCCTCTGACGCCCTTCTCAGTGCCCGTGGCCCACCCCTCCATCTGGTGCATCTGACAGCTGATAGGAGGCTGATGTTTCCAGCTGAAGAACTGAAATAGTTTGTTCTTTTCCACGATTCCCTTGGCAAAAGAAAACAAGCCCATTTGTTTAGAAGCTCATAAAAGAGGAGCTTTATAGTAGGAACATTCATAAACTTGTTTGCTTTTGACCTTCTCCACATTGCTGATGGTTTCAAGTTCTTGTCCCAGGCATTGTGCTTGTCTGGGCTGTTCGTGACATTTTTGAGAAACAGCCTCACCCAGAGTAATTTAAATTGCTCAGCACTCCAGCACTGAGCCTTTGGCCATGCCATCTTTCTCTAGTGCAGGGCTGGGCAGGATGTGTGTGGGGGGTACACTGACAGCCCTACAGAGAGCAGTGCAGACCTGGCTGCCAAGAAAAAACCTGGCCACTAATTCCCTGACCCTTTTTTTTTTTTTTTGCTGGATTAAATGGTGCTATTCAATCAGTGAGCATTTCCCAGGCTCTTAGATTACTAAATTAATAAAAGTGTATTCTATGAAGGCAAGAAATCAGATCTTTAATCAGTGTGGTGCATGGGAGACTGATATGCTTGAAAGGGTGCTTGTTCCTTTTCTGAGATAGTATTTAAGACAGCAGATGTAAAGTACAAGCCAGAAGAGCCATGTTGATTTATGTCTAGAGGCAGGAAATTGAAGTTACATTTGCTGGACAGTGAGACCAAGTGTCAGGCCAAAATTCACGATGTAAAGCTGGCATCTAGTATTTTGAACAGATAAAAATGCTGCTGTGCTTTCACCTACGCTTCTGCTGACTGGGGAAGGGCTCTCCAAACTGCAAATCCTTGTTTGTGGCTGATGCTTTCTATTCCCTTCTTGAATTGTACTGTCATGGATTTCTTCAAAATATATCTTGACAACTCTGTCCACTTTTCAAGCACTTTCCCATCTTATTTTACTTCAGTGTGGAGGCAGTGTTCCTTTTCTTGTTTTTTGCATCTGTAAGACCTTTGTTCTCCCACTCAGACTGAGGACATCACAAGTTCCTAGATTTTTAGTACTATGAAGATACAGCAGCTCGTGAGACTGCCTGGAACATGCGCTTGCACATGGCCCAGCTCTGTGCTATAAACGGATTCAGATAAAATTCACTGACTCATTGGTGTGTAATGGGAAAGTACATGCAGTGATTTGATACCTTCCATACTCTTCAGAATAAGCTTTTATAGAGTAGCATTGTCTGATTTCAGATAATTCCTAGATTCAAATTGTCAGCATGGCATACTGTTGAAATTACATGTTTCCTTTGTCTCTTAAATGCTAGTAAACAAGACACAGCTGGAAGGGGGTTTACAAGTAGTTCTGTTCTAATTTCCTCTATATTCCCACCGTACTTGTTAGCATAAAGCATTTCTTTCCTAATTTTTCTGAAGACAGAAAAAGGAAGAGAAACATAAGGCTTAAAGTCTTCATAGTGGATACCAGGTGGAAATCCAGGATGCTGGAAATGGCTCACCTCAGCCCTGGGGAAGAGAGGCACATCATGTTTTATTAGCCTTTGCAGTCTGTATCAGTAACTGGAGCTAATTGCAATTATTGGGAGATAATGTTAAGTTAATTCATTCTCTTGAGTAACTGCCACTCTTTCCTCTGCACAATGAAATGTGCATTATTGTGCAGCTGGGGATGTGGCAGGTCTGTGTCACTGGGCCAGAGGCCTGAAGTCCATGCCAGTGGGACTCCTGCCTGAGTGGGTCCTCTCTCCCTCCACCCTCACCTTTTCTGTTTGGTTAATCCTTACCTGGCACCTTTCCTGATGCTGTGGGAGAAGGATGTGTGCAGGTGTAGTGTCTGGGCTGGAGTGAGCTGCCAAGCTGTCCTATGCTTCTCTGGCATTACCCCAGGGTACACTCTAATCATACTATGGCTACTCCTGCCACTTCCCTATCACGTACTGGTTTGTGTCTTTATTGTCCTTATTATTAAGCTGAAAATGTTAGAGAGCTCTGTAATAAGCAGTAATCAGAATTTCTGACAGGACTCCCTGTTTTGGGCATCAATCTGTGTTACGCTCTGATTTAACACCTGTTTGTCTCATTACTTGCACTGAGAAGGGAGATTAGGGTCTGTGGGGTCAGCAGTGCTGGCTCTGAGCCTTCTGCAGCCCAGATCAGCTGGAGCCTTGCCAAGGCTTGCACCCACAGCAGCCTTGGTCCTCTGTCCATGAGCCCCTGCAGGGAGGGCACAGTTGCTCACAGGCAGCAGCTGAGTTCTGCACACTGGTTATTTAAAAGAAGACCACAGGCCTGAGCACAGATGATAATTGTGTGCTGTGGCTGGGACGTTTTTACAAAAGAACCTTTTCTTTCTGATTCCTCCAGCCATCATTCTGTCACTGAGAGATGTTCTTGCCTAATTAATCCCTTTTGTGTTCTTTACTTTTTTTTCCCCAGGCCCACGTGTTTGATCTGAACATTAATAAGCTTGAACCTCTGTGCACGCAGCTAGTGGTGACCAGGAAAAAAAACAAAACAACACACATCCAGTTTAATCCTGCCTACCCTATTCTCATTGTTGGAGATGAACGAGGCCTCATCACCTGCTTGAAGCTCTCTCCCAATCTGCGTAAGATGCCCAAGGTAAGGATAAACTCCATTCCCCCGACCACAGAAGGTGTCTTGTCACTGTCCCCTCTCCTTCCATGCAATGGTGTTGGCAAAGCTCTTCCCTCTAGCAAGGTACTTACAATTACCTCAAGCCTTTTGGGTAGGACGTCTGGGTTGTTAAATCCTTGTGTCTATTCCTGTTCGAGCAAGAGGACTCAGTTTGCTCCTGGTAAGGAGTGGAGACTGGTGGGAAGGGGGTTTGTTGTCCCCAGTTGTCACCATGGTCCAGACAAGCTCTGGTCCAGAAGCTCTGCAGATGTTCATTTGTTTCCCAAAGTTCACATATTTTCTGAGTTTTGGGTTTTATTTGCAAAACTCCTTGAAATCAAGTGAAGAAGAACCCAACTCTTTCTCAAGTTCTGCATCAGAGCCTGTCTCCTGACCACTATGTCAACTTTCCTGTCAATGAACAAACTATATCTTTAATACGGAAGGAGACTTGGGATCCTTGTCTCGAGTGACAGCAAGGAGATACATTTGCCTCTGTGGGTTGGTGAAGTTTTTTTTTTCACCTATCCATGAGGGCCAATTGTGAAGGATCATAATCTCGCTCATGTGGATCTATTACTGGATTTTCTTTCTGGTCTTCATCCAGAGTTGAATGGCTCATCATATGAGTTGAATGGCTGTAAATGCAGTGTCCTTTTATGCCCTTGTAATTCTCATATCCAGTTGTCTTGTCTTAAGTGGAGTCTTTCAGGCTTTTTAGAACTGATCCAAGAAAGCAATCTCTCAAGATGATCATCTTTTATTTATGTACTCCCAAATGTTTTATATACTCTACTAATCTGCTGTATTAGGCAGGGTCTTTGGCCAGGAACTAATCACACTAGTGTCACTCCAGAGTCTTCAGAATGATTTTTAAAAGGTTCCTTCAGCTGGCTGTCACTGGAAGTGTGAATCTTCCCTGTGCTGCGTGGGCATAGAAAACAGTAGCATGTCAATTTGTTTGGGGTTGAGTTGTGGAAGATGTGGAGAAGAATCTCTCATATGCTTCACATTTTTCTATTTCCAGCGAAACTTCAGCCTGAGACCATCAAAGCCCTCCAGGCTGTCATTAGGTTGACTCAGGATAAGTTTCCTTGGTGCTTTATGAGTCCTTCCTGGGCATGGGTGAGCACAGAGTCTGCCACGGACCCTGCCTGCCCAAGGGTTTAAGCAGTGGAGAGGAGTCACACACACATCAATGTGGCTGCCCTCCTCTTCACCCCAGCTGTGGACTGACCAGCACCCAGCCATACGGCACTATGGGCCAGAATCGTAGAATGGTTTGGGTTGGAAGAGACCCTAAAGATCATCTAGCTCCAAACCCCTGCCCTGAGCAGGGACACCTTCCACTGAACCAGATTGTTCAGAGCCCCATCCAGCCTGGCCGTGAACACTTCCAAGTGATATGGCATCCACAGCTTCCCTGGGCAACCTCTTCCAGTGCCTTACCACTTTCACAGTAAATAAATTTTTCCTAATATCTAATCTAAACCTACTCACTGTCAGTTTGAAGCCATTCACCCTTATTCTGTCACTACATGTCCCATAAAAAGTCCCTCTCCGTCTTTGTTCTAGTCTTCCTTCAGATATTGGGAGGCCACAATTAGGTCACCCCTTAGCTTTCTCTTTTCCGTGCTGGAAACAACCCAGTTCTCTCAGCCTTTCCTCTATAGGAGAGATCCTTCATCCTTTTGATTATATTGTTGGCCTCCTCTGGACTGACCCCAACAGGTCCCTGTCCTTCCTGTGCAGGGACCCCAGCTCTGGATGCAGAGCTCCAGGTGGGTCTCACCAGAGCAGAGCAGAGGGGCAGAATCCCCTCCCTGCCCTGCTGCCCACGGGGCTCTGGATGCAGCCCAGGACACGTTTGGCTCTCTGGCCTGTGAGTGCCATGGCCGGGGCATGTCCAGCCTCTCACCCACAGCACCCCCAAAGTCCTTCTGGCCAGGGCTGCTCCATTTGTTCATGCCCAGCCTGTGCTGATACCAGGGATTGCCCTGACCCAGGTGCAGCACCTTGCACATGGCCTTGAACTTTATGATGTTCCCATGGACCCATTCCTCGAGCTTGTCCAGGTCCCTCTGGAGGGCATCCCATCCTTCAGTGTGAATTCAAATGTCTCCTTCTGCTCCTGGTGGCCAGCAGTTATGAATGTTGTCATTTCTCTTTGCTGACCTTCTTTAAAGGCAAATTGCAAGTTGTTGACAGAGCAATTTAAACTGTGAGTTTAGGAGTAACTCCAACACTTACTGCTGACTGTAAACCAACAGGTACTACATCCCACGCAACATATAAATGGGATGGAAATGGACTCTGCTGCTCTGATGTTATTAAACTATCTGTCTTCTGCTGGCCTGGTTAGGTTGAAGGGACACTAAACACTGAACTAAAAGTTTCTCACACATGTGGAGAGGAAGGAGGGATGTTCAAGCATGGCTGGTTATGTGTGAGGGTTCCTTGACTGCAGCCAGCTCATCCCTGGAAGATACGAGGATTTAAAACAGATGACGTGCAGTGTGGTGGCAAAGTGATGGATCTGGCCTAGCCTGCTCAGTGCCATAAGTGAACAAGTGATGAGGAGATTCAGCTGATGGGAATGTTTTAGCAGAGGGAAGTGGAGCCCTGTCAGAACAGGCTGTGCCATGCGGTGTGTGCTCCTGCCAATCTCCTGCCTTTGCCAGCACCAGCCTTTGTGTCCTTAGTAGCAAGGCTCCAGCTGTGTTTGCAAGAATGTCATCTCACGGTAGGAAGTCAGATGTACTTCCAGGATATTGATCCAGCCTCCTCTAAAGACCAAGTCAGTGTACTCTTTACACTCTTACCCTGTGCAACCAGCTTTCCTCTGTAGAATTACTCAGCTTTTCCCTCTTTTCTGGGATTCCCCACGCTGGAGTTAACAGTCACAGAACTTCCAGAGATTTTTGTAAGTGAAGAGGGTCCAAGACTGTGCAGAGGAGTCCTGACATCCCAGCTGCCTCCTTGCAGATAGAAAAACCTGTCCATGCCTGGCTCAGTACCTGGGTATCCCAGGTTGTTTTCTTTGCCACTTGATCCCCACAGAGCCCAGTGGGGAAAACTGCCTGACAACCAAGTGGACAAGCCACAGCCAGTGCTTCTGAAGGCTCAGGCCTTCATACCAATCCCAGCATCTAGGGGCTCAGCTGCCTAGTCTCTGTCAGCTCCTTTGGAGATGGAAAGGTGCCTTTTGCTGAATTCTGGCAGAGCCCAGGATACCAAAGAGACAGGGCAGTCTGGGGCTCATGCAGGTCACACTGATGTTACAGGGGGCTGCTTTCTTAAACAGCTGGGACATCTGCTTTTGACAGATAAAACTTGCAGACAAATCAACCTTTTTTGAAAGAACTCTTAATAGCCACATCATTCCAAACCCCATGCTTCCCCTAAAAACAGACACAGTGCTCTCTGGTCCATGTTCTGCAGATTCCTTGGCAAATGCTGAGCTTGCAAGATAGAGCTTACAAAAAGTGACTGAACTAATGTCATCCTGGTGAGATTTCAGCCATTCTGAGTTTATTTTGTTTTGACTGTTAGTTAAAGCTGGTGTGATGGATAAGTGGAAATGGGGAACATAAGGATGCTTTGGTTCTCATCAGACCTTGGTCGCTTCCTCTCTTCATGTCCTTGAGCAAGGAGGGAAGGTTCAAGCTCTCTTTAAATAATTCACAGGGTTGGCCTGCAGCTTAATTAATTCATGTTTGTAAGACACTTGGGGATGTTTAAGAGGTGTTATTTAATACTGTGCGTTTTGCTGTCAGCTACATTAGCACAGTGTCATTTATGAACACTTGGCAGAACAAATATGCCAAGGGGGGAACTTCTCGAAAGCACTGAGGTGGTGTTTTCAGAAGTGACTTTCACCAAGACACACAGTAAAATCTTTAAAAAATGCCTAAAATTCCATGTGAGTTTTGGCATCCTAAACTCATAATGGCTCATGGGAAGAGGCGCATTTCTTGTTGAGAGGAAGCTGGGGACAGAGTCTTTGCCACCCATCAGGCACTTTTGTCAAGGGCACACAGAAGGCACAGGGGTCCTGTGTACAAGGGATGTCAAGCACAGTGGGTGTCCATGTGTCTGTGCTGTGAGGATTTGAGTCCTGGATCTCTCCCTACCCTCACAGACTGAAGTCTCTGGGGCAGGACAGAGAGTTCCCCTTGCCCCAAGCTGTATTCATTTCCATCAGGTGATACTAGTTTGGGTCCTTCTGCTCAGAAGTGGGGGGACAGAAATGCCTGCAGTATTTCAAGAGGCAGTGGTAGGAACAAGTTACTCTCTGCTGTCATCCAAGCCACTTTCAGACTCCAAGCGCTCTTTAAATATTGCAGTGGATGTCAGGCAGGAATTGTTTAACTAATAAAGTATCATTTCTAATTTGTAACGACCTTGGTGGTTGAGTTCACCCGAGGGAAGCATTGCTGTAAGAAGAATCAGTTTGGGGCAAAGCTGTTTAATTAGTGAGCCTTCTGGGTTTCATTCGAGGGTTGGAAGAAATTAAAGCATTTTGTCATCACAGTCAGAAGAATGTAGCTGCTCATAGGCTTTGGTTTGTTTTTAAAAACTGCTAAAGTAGCCTGGCTTAACCTCTGCCAATGCCAAAAGTAAGCAGAAGATAGTAAAAAAACAGCGGGCAATGTTTTTTAGAAATTCTAGGAGAGCAGAGCAGAGTAGGAATAGAAGAGAAAGCGGATCAAAGAAAGGTTGCAATACAGAATTTGCTGAGGATAAGGCAAATTTCTTGGCCAGTACCCCAAATGAATGCCAGGGAGGCAGACAACTTCTTGGCCTGATGCTTGTCTTGGATATTTATCTTGGATTATTTAGGATGATTACCTCGATCTCTGTTCCTGCTACTGGTTTCTTCACATGCAAAACATCTCCTTTTCTGTTTCTTGGTAACATCTGAATTTCTTCCCAGGCAGTAAATCCTGATTTGCTGGGTCTAGCTGGGCATGAGTGGAGTGGAAAGGGGAACACAGCTGCTTCCAGTGCCAGGACTGTTCAGGAGCTGCAGGCACACACCTGTGGGTCCAATGCTGTGTACCTGTGAGCAGCTTATAGTGGGGGGACAAGTGAGGGGCATGGGCTGGCTCTGAGCCTTCATGTCCATGTGCACATGCTGGGCAGCTGCTCTGGTCTCTCTGTGCCTTATCATACTAGCCAGTGTCACTTCTGGACTCTGTGACCCCCTGCATCTTTGCAGCCCTGACAAATTTGCCCTTGGTCAGATCCAGCCTGAGGCTGCTCAGCCAAGGAGCATTGAGTTTTCTTCTGAAGCACTGTGACTTTTTGGCCATGGCCGATGGCAGGGTCTGGGAGGGATTTGGGAACTGTGATGGACCATGGGAGAATATTGGGTTTTAAGGAGATGAAAGAGGGAAGGGAATTTGGAGAAGGTTGGTGGAAGTGTCCAAAGTTTAAAGGACACAGTAGGAGAGTGGTTGAAACCTCCTCTTCAACTTATCCCCCTTCCCATCACTGTATCCCAGCACAGAGATCTCCTGGGGCCTGAGGTTTCTTCCTCCTTCGCTCTCCCCAGCAGCACTCACTGCACACAAGTGTTCTCAGGAAGGGATCCTGCTTTCATGCCTGTTCCCAGTTTCTGTGAGATGCAGCTGATGTCCAGAGTTGGTACTAGGCTGAAGCATAGAGGGTGAACAGAGAGTGGGATGCTTGATCAGGAACTGCTTTGTAGCCTTGTGTTGCTGTCACCTAGGGTGACAGGGAGTAACTTGAAGGAGTTAAGGATCAGGAGGTTGTTTCTGTTCTTAGTCTTTTCCTGTAGCTGTTGGAAGTGTAAGGGATCAACCAACCAGCATGTAAATAGGGAAATACAAATTTGAACTCCCTCCTTCTATCCCAACATGTACAGTCCATCTGCACATCAGACTGTATTTAAGGAAGGAAGCTATGGATTATGTCCATTCTCCAAGGTCACGTCAGTCCTGGACTGGTGAGCAGTTTAGTACTGAGGGAAGTATACTTTGTCCCTAAATTTTCTATCTCAACAGCTCTCATTCTGTCTGAGAGAAAAGCACGTGTCTCTTCTCTCCAAGCAGGTCAAGTTTTGCTCTTTTAGCAGTGTAATTCCTAGTCCCTCTGTTTTCATGCAAATGCTTCTCTCTCAGTGCCTTCTGTGCTGCTCCAGCCGTGGCCGATTTTCTCAGTGTCTCTTCAGAACTGGCTAATTGCTCAGTGACCCAGAAGCACAAAGCACAGGCAGTGCTGGAGGAATTTGGTGTGCTGCTGTGCCCTGCCTTCATGAGGATTGCCTCCTCCAGAGCCAGCTTGGCCTCCGGATAAGGAGGCACACACAAATGAGCTTGGGTCTCGTAAAAACTGACCTGCAGCTTGATGGCTTACTCTGAAATTTGCAAATGCTTTTTAGTTTCTTTTCAGTCCCTCCCCTGTTATTTAGTCTAGTTGTACGTAGCTGCTCTCTATACTGTTAGGGGGAGAGCTGAGGAACACGGGGTGCACCCAGGGACTTGTGAAACCCTGTCCCTGACTGCTCACATCTTTCTGTGCCACTTTTGTAGGCCATATAAGGATATTTGCACTGGTGTTTACTCTTTGGTATGGGAAGGAAACCCAGTGCTGGAGGTCTTCAAGAAGAGTAGGTTGGAGACACGAGTGCAGACGGGTGGCTCTGAGCCTGCCTTGGAGCAGGAAGGGCTGGAGGGGGTTGCTCTGGCAGTCTGAGGGTTCAGGGTGTGCAGGTCCCAGCAAGAGGCCGTGCCACTGGTGTGGAGCTTGCCTGGGTGTGAGCAGCATTGCTTGTGGCCTGCGGCTGTTTTGCTACACAAACCTGTGACTCATTACTGTAAATCAACAACCACCAAAGCAACAACCAGCAAAAGCAGGCACCCATGCTCCTCCTGCCTTCTCCTTCCCCACTGTGATTTCCTGCCCTGCCACTGTGCTAGGAAAGCCATTAGCAGGAAGACCTCTGCAGCCCCATAGGATCTCTTCTCCCTCCACCGTCCCACATCAGGTTCCTCCCAGTCTAGCATAGCCTGAGATAAAATGAAGGGACTGTTTAAGCCTGGAAAGCTGTTACTTGGGAAATGAGATAGTCCATGTGCCAGCAGGCTTTGGATGTTTAGCTGGACACCCCGGGCATAGCCACTGTGCACAATCCATGTGTCTAAGAGTCTTGCACCACAGTTACCACGGGTTCTGGATCCTGAACAGAGGTGTGACAACCCTAGACACTCACCCTGTTTGGAGACCTAACCCAAACAAATCAAGATCGACAGAGCTTGAGTACTCTTATTAAATTTATTTTCTTTGCTTTTGGTGAAATAACTTCTGGGTTGCATTGACGTATGTGAAGGGAGAAGACAGCAGCTCCTTATAGCAGAAGCATTGTTGAACCCCAAGGTCAAGAGCTGGAATTTTTCTTCCTTTTACTGTTCCTGGTCACATCTTCAACCTTTTTTTGTTATGTAATGTCCCTTTCTGTGGCTGCTGTGTTTGGCAGTTGTTGGAGAGGCAACATCAGCGTATTTACAAGTTATTTTAAGCTGGAGTCAATTCCCAGTGGTCAGGGTGAAATGTGTTTAGTACATTAAATGGAAACATTGGCAACTGAAGCAAGAAAAGGTCCCATTTTACAAAAAATCCATAGTACTTATGAATAATTTCTAAAGTGCAAGTCTCATTCTGTGAGGTGCTGTGTGCTGTCAAGGGGATACTGACAAAGCCATGAGGACTGGCTTTAACTTTCTAGTTTTGTTTTTGAAGGTCTGTATGATAAAAAGAGTTGCCTGTGTTTGAAAGTTATGTGAGACTGCTCCATTTTGCAGTTCTAGCTGTTTGGAGAAAAATGCTAGGGGGATTTGGTTTTGTGATCAATAATAGTCAAGACTTCCTAGGCATAAATCTGGTGTGTGTCCTTGGATTTGCTGTCCTCAGTAACTGAGATCTCAATTTGGCTGAGCAAAATTGGTTTCTAGTCGTGCCTTGTTTACGCCTTGTATTTCTCCACATTGGTACTGTTATGTTGCTACAAGTACTGTTTTATCTGCAGGCTTTGCATCCTCTTCCTTTGTGCACAGATTGTGTCTGTTCTTTGCCATCCTAGAACTCCCCAAGTCCCAGCAGTCTGGACTTTGCTCCTCTGCAACCCGAAGAGCCCATCACTGCCTGTCCTGGAAAATGCCTAATGCATGAGAAGGAGCTTTGCCTTATGTTTTCAAAGGACTTTCATTTTGGTTAGATCTGCAATTGCCTGAATATGCCTGTTCAGCTTGCACAGCTCCTCTTTGAGCCGGAGCCTCAGCTTTCTTCAGTGCTTTGGCAGAAAGCACAGGGCAGCATTGTGGCAAGTGAGGCACTGCTCAGCCTCACAGGATCTGCTTGGCTCACCTATCCTTCCTGTTTCTTTATCTATCCTCTGCGCATTTGTTTCTGTGCAGATAACTTAAATCCCATCCAGAAAATCAGGGAATCCTGAGAAATCACCAGCTCTTTGCCTGAATAACAGCCCCAGTACTAAGGCACAGGGACCCCTAGGGGAACAAGCTGTTTTCAAAACATGCCTTTGGCAGTGCCAGCAATGAAGGCTTTTTGGGAGGCTCTCATTCTTCCAGCAATGGCTGGGTGTGAGTGCAGGACTACAAGCCTGCAGCGTGCCCTGCAGAGACAATTCAGTGCTCAGCCCCCCTGCCAGAACTGATTAGAGTGGCCTGATGAAGGAGGTAATGTGGGTGCTTATCCTCCAGTCATCTGAGGGTGAGCTGATTTTATGCCAGAGCCCCAAGCAGCTCTTGGGAGTGCAGCTATTCCTGAACACTGGCTCTGCGCAGGGGAATGAAGGAGGAAAGCTTGTTAGACCAGCCCCTGAGCCATAGGGTGTGTTTGAAGGACGAGGTGATGGCTTGTCATGAGGACAAGGTGCAAAGCAGTGCCTGGGCCCTGGGAGACCCAGGCACAGTCCTGGCCTCTGCATCTCCTTGGATGAGATGCAGCTCCTCTCCATATTGAGTAGGATGAGGACACCCTTCTCCCTTGGATCCACAGCAGTCAAGTGACATTTGACCATAGATACCACAGATCTACTCTCTTACAGCCTCTCATCTGTGCTTCCCTCCTGCTGAGTGCTTTTGGGACACATCCAGTACAGTCGTACCTTAGGAGAGGTGCTGCAGTTGGGGTGCAGTGATGGACAGCCCTGTCCCACCAGGGCCGAGATCCTGGAAGGCTCTCCTGCCTCCTGCCTGACATTTGGATGTCATGGACTATCAAGCTCAAGATCTCAAGCTGAGCCAGCCAGGTCACTGAAAAACTGAAGAAAATTAGGATGTGGAGCCAGGGGCAGAGAGAAGAGGTGGCAGTGGAATGAGTGAATAGATGAGAAGTTGGATCAAGGTACAAGTAGGGAGGAGCAGGCATCCCACGGGTGAAAAAAAGCACACAAAACCCTGGAATGCAGATCAGCAGCTCCTTGTTGGCTCTGTGCCACCAACGGAGTAGGTTTGGCCTCCATTTGTCATGCAGTTAAGGTGGAGAAAGGTAACTAATTCTCCCCAGGTCATGGTTGTGTAGTGCTTTGAGCACCTGAGGACTCACTCAGCAGGGATGGAGAACAGGACACTGGTCTTCATTTGCAAGACCCATTCCCATCATGTTTTTGCCTTGCCTCACAGAATCCTGTCATGCCCCAGAGCTTGGAGAAAGTGGGCTTTTACTCTTCTTCGAAGTCTGCAAGGAGTAGTGAATACCAACTGAGAGAGGAAATTTAGGTTAGATATTAGGAAGAATTTTTTTACTCTGAGGTTGTTTAGACCCCAGGACAAGTTGCCCAGGGAGGTTGTGGTTGCTACAACCCTGGCAGTGTTCAAAGCCAGGTTGGATAAGGCCTTGAGCAACCTGGTCTAGTGGGATGTGTCCCTGCCCATGATGCGGTGGGGTTTGGGACTGGATGATCTTTAAGGTCCATTCCAGCCCCTTAAGGTTCTGTGATTGTGTGGTACCTTGTCCCTGGGCATCGACCAGGCACTCTGGTGCAATGTTCCTCATTGCAGAGCCTGGTGGTATTTACAGTGACAAATACAGGAAATTTGTCATGACATGGAATAGGAAGAAATACAGCTATGAGGGCCAAAGGAGCAGCTTGATATCTGGCACATTCCTGTAACTCCTCCTGAGTCTCTGCCAGAGCCTGACACAGCCTTCCTCAAACAGCCAGCCTGGGCTGGAAAGGGCTGAGGCTGCCTGTGGAGACACAGAGGACAGCTCCCTGCCTGGGAGATTGTGCCTGTGCTGTTGTAAAACACATCCCAAATGCATTGCTGTAAAAAGCCCTTCAGTTCCAGACTTCACCTGTGGGTTTTGTGACTCTGGGTGCATCCATCTGAAGACCTTCATGCCCCTGCACGCCCTGATAGAAACCATCGTGCTGCTCCCAGCCCTTCCTGAGCCTCTCCCCAGCTCACACTTGTGCCACCTACCAGCCTCCTCCAAAAGACAAGAAACTGAGACACCTGCACCTGCAGGCAGGGCAAATAAATGTCCCTTGTACAAATTAGTTTGATGGGCTCAATGCAGAATTGTTTAAATGAGAGAAGGGAAGGGATCACCGGTGAATAGAATGTCTCACTGCTCACAGTGATGGAACTGACGCAAGAGGATTATTTTTATCCTGTGGAGAAAAGGAAGAGCCCTGTGAAGCAGAGGAGAAGAGGGTCTGACTTACAGTCCCGCTGGCTGTGTGAGATGCAATGACAATCGAAGCAGCTCCGAGGTTCTCCTGGAGGGGAACTGTTATGCTCCAATTCACTGACTAATTTTGTGAGAAGGGATGCCAGGCACCAACTGCGTGAGGCCATCTTAGGGCAAACATCCCCTGGTCGCCTCTACTCCCATATCTCACCAGGGAGCTGCCAGTGATCCCACTGCTCTCAATCCAGACTGTGCTTGAGCTCCTCACCCCTCATGGGGCCTGGTCAGTGCAGAGACCTGTTCTGCCAGGACAATGCTGTGTTATCCCACCTCCCACCTGTTGGGCTGAAATCTTCTTGTTATCCCCAGACCACTTTCCATGAACTGGGCCCTTGATACACCATGTCCTGTGTGTGCTGCACTCCCCAACACGAAGAGATCCTTTCACATGCCTGCCCATGATGCTCCCATTCCTCTGCAGTAGCAGAGTACTGTTTCACTGCTTCACAGGAGTTCCATCCAGGTGATGATCCCTCTAACTCCAACGCTGAATGGCAGAACAGTCCCTCCCCACAATCCTGTGTTTGTGCTGGGGATTGTCCCTGCTCACTCGCAGTATCTTGCATTTGTCCTTTTTAATTCACATGCGGGTTTTCCAGAGAATATCTCTGGTCTGGCAAGTAATTTCAAATTCCAGTCCTGCCTTCCTGGACACCTGCAGCCTTCCCGTCTGTCCCACTGTCCAAGCACTAACAGAAACTCTGATCAGATCCCCACCAGATCACAAAGCTGTGAGAATTACACACCTCAGTGCTGACAGCTCTGGGTGCAACTATTTCAGCTGGGTCTTGCCAGTTTCTACTCACTTTCTGTAGAGCTGTTGTCTCACTTCAGGATCAGAATATCAAGGGAGACAATGGCAAAGTCTTCCCGAGGTCATGGTTCATGACTTCTGTGCCTTTCCTGTCCACATGGTGGGTTGAACTGCTGCAAAAAGAAATCAGATTGGTGCAGCATGACTTCTTTGGTGCAAATTCACATTAGTTATGATGCATTTCAGTCACTTACAGGTTGTTGACTTGTTCCATTCATCTTTTGAAAAGGGAGATTAAACTGAATGATCTTCTTTTCTGGATAGTTGCTGCATTTACCTTTTTCAGCTTCCTGATCCCTGTCATGCCTGAAATTCCCCGAGGAAATGCATCAGATTAAGGCTGTTAGGTTGATCAGGTGTGGTAACTGCTGCCTTTCCCAGGGGGCTGGGGCTGTTGTGGCCCGGACGGTCTCAAACACAGTAATCAAATTAAAGTATGTGGGTAGAGATAGCACCTTTCATTACGCAAATAAGTACTCCTAGGAAGAAAAGAGAAGTGTATATGCGCTAAAGCTGCTATTTTATTCTCCGGATATGTATTATTTGCGTTAATAAAAGTCGTTGCCTTTCCCTGCAAGCCTGTGCTGTCTGGGTACACACTAACCCTGCTCAACTAGACCAGAAGTCTCCCCACGTGGTTGCTGGTATTGGCTCTGATATCCTGAGGAAAGGAGAAAGGTTCCTTCCCAGAAGCACAGGAGGGAGCGTGAATATCAGCTCTGCTCAGTTACTGCTTTCTTATTTTTTTTTCCTCACCTGACTGTTTGATGATTATATAGACTTGCTGTCAGAAGTCAGACACCAAAACAGTCAGAGACCAGAATGAACAGAAACTACTTTGCAAATGCAGCTGTGAGACTGGAGGATGCTCATTCCTCTCCAGGATTAGGTTTCCTTCTTTGATCTGCACTGAAGGAACCTGCTAAGCCCAGGAAATGGACTCAAAGGTTCTCATTTTATCTGGCCCGGCCAACTGATAGACATCCAGTGGGAGTGCAGGAAATTAATAATTTTGTTTGTTTCATGTCAATGACAAAAAAAAAAAAAAAAAAAAAAAAAAAAAAAAAAAAAAAACCCGGCACCTCCGGNAAAAAAGCATGCCAGGCTTTGCCGCCTCTTGGTTTGAGTTCATAAAAGAGCTGAGCAAAAGGCTGATGGATTTAGTTTCAGTTAGAACTGCTTGTTCAAGAAGAAAAGCTGTGCTTTAAAAGCTGTGCTGTAGAAACACTGCAGCCCAAATGACTCCTGCAACCTGGTGGCTGAAAAAGTTAGGCTGCACAAGTGAAAGTGAAGCCCACCCTGAGAAACCTCTTCTAGTCTGCTGCCATAAGGCTGAAGGCAGGGCTGTGGAGGTGCTGCCTCACTCAGCTCAGCTCCATGGGGTTTTCCAGCCTAAAGCACCAGCAAAAGAGGGGGATGTGAGTCCTGCTTCTGCAGCTGGGAGAGCCTGGAGTAGCTTGAGCCTGAACTGTAGTGCCCAAGGATGGAAATCCTGACCGGCTGTGGGGTATAAAGACTTGCAGAAGGATCTGGTGTCCCTTCTGCAGCGACAGGGAAAGCTCCAAGTTGCTTACACCTTGCTGTGTGGGGAACAGGGATGTGCTGCCAGCCATGATTTTTCAGATGCTTGTGTGGTAGGCAAAGTCTTCTGCAGTCAGTCAGGCCAGCATTTCAAGTCCAGTTTAGTCTGAGCTCTAACTTAGAAAAGCAGCAAGAAAATGGGGCACCACCACTGCATGCCTGCAAAGGAAGAAAGAGACAAGTCTTGGCAGAGAGCTCCAGCCCTTGATTCCCTCATCTCTGAGATACTCAGTAGTGGTGGCAGGCTGAGCTGGGGTTCCCGAGACAAGGCAGTTGGTAACTCCCCTTCTCTCTGTCCCTGTTCCTTACCTGGCTTGAAGTCACTGGCAGGGAGAGGTGCAACCTTTGTGCCTGTGCCTCACAGCCTGTGCTTTTGGCTTTCTGGAGGCTTTAGTGAAACCCTTGAGTGTGCCCTGTCCCTGGGAGTGAGTAACCCCAGGTTTTTGAAAGGCTCATGTGGACTGGGCTGGGGGGTGGTGTAGAAATGCCACACATTATGTGAGGTGGCTGAAGGACTTCGAGGAAACTTAAACGTTGCAATTGACCTGTTTCCCCTGCTTCAGAAAGAATTGCTTATCTGTCAACATGAGATCTCTTGTACACCACCATGCTCCCTTATACACTTAGTGCTCCATGGGCTTTCAGCCTTACTTGACAATTTCTCTTTGACTCAAACCTGTGGTAAATCTTTGTCAAGAAGCTGCTTATGCCTGAAAGAATGATTGAGCTTGGGCTTTCTCTGGAAAAATAACACCCTGCTTAAAAAAAGAAGCACTATGAAACATTTGCATGGATTCTGTTAAAGAGATATGGGACCAGCAGAACTTTAAATGTAGCTAGAGAGGGGTCTCTGCACACATCCAGGGTTGACTCTGCAGTGGAGGTGATTGATTGATCGATCGATTGATCAACTGATTGACTGATTAACAAGAAATGCAAAGTAAGTCTTGAAAGACCAAGACAGTTGACCTAAGGCCTAGGAAACAGAACTTCAAGGAGGTTTTGAGGACCTTGCAAGTAAATTAACTTTTATAACTTATAATTTAGAATATAAGGCTATATCAGTAATACAATTATATTCTATATTGTGTGCATATATCAAATATCTTATAATACATAGTATATAGTATATAATAAAATTCTGTATCATATCGAAATATATTTTAACAAAATAAAATTTGATCTCATCCTAAAGGCAACTACATGGGGAGGGATTTGCAATGGAGGAAAGCTCCTTAAAATTAGCAGACAGAGATATAATGGGATTTGGCAGCTGACCAAATTAAACAAGGCCTTCAGCACATGGATTTAGCATGGCAGTAGCTTCTCAAACTCCTTCAGGTCAAACCACCTTGTCTTTTAGTGAAAGCTCTGTTTTATCTCCAGAAAGAGTCATTGTTGTGTACAGGTTACTGACTGAAGCTGTGTGAATCATTATGGTTATTTCTGGGTTTAAAAAGATATTAAATCTACATCCACCTTTTGATCTTACTGAAATGATAGGGGAATTGTCAGGTAGCATTACAGAAAGAGATTCACAGCTTTTACAAAGAGGTAATGACAGCTCAGAACAGGCCATGTAGCTGCATTTACAGACTCCTGAACTTCTCAGTTGTGTTGATTATGGCTTGGTTTTTAGCCTGTGAGTTAAACGATCAAACTGCAAGCTCTCAGCAACAAGGTGCTGCAGTAACACTGGGGACACTAAACCCGTGTTATCCCTTTTCTGCCATTGATAGAAGCATAGTGGGAAAACATATACTTGTCCTACATGTCTGGGGTTATGTAAGCTTCCCTCTCACGTCAGATTTTCCGCTCATGGGTTGGCATGGGGAAACTATCCCCACTTTCTCATCCCTGTGGTGGCAGCTCTCACAGACGCAGAGTCCAGCTTCCTCCTTGGTCCTGTCACCATCTGCCTCGGGCCTCTGCTGTCCATGGATTTTCTTCAGTGCTTCCTGGTTATCATTTTTCACTGAGAGACCTTCTTCCTCTCTTTACCCCTTTGATACCAACATTCCAATTGGTCTGTGTAGCTTCCACAGCATCTACCCTGGGAGGAGGATACTGCTGGGGAGCTGGTGCCCTCTGTGCCAGTGTTCTCCAGGAGCTGGGAATTGAGGGCTGTATTGTTCTGCACTGATCCTGACATCATGAGCAATATAAGGTTTAAGAGGCTATTTGCTTAGAAATGCTGTCTGCAATAAGAGCATAACAGCAGAACAGCAAGACTCATCCTCCAGTTTACACTTGGTGATGAAGAACATCCTGAGATTGCAGAGCCACAGGCACATTCAGGCTAGAGGTGATGTTGGGATATCTCTAGTCCAGCCTCCAGCTCAGAGCAAGTACAGCCCTGAGATCAGACAAGGTTGCTCAGGACTTCTCTTGAAAAACTCCAGGGCTGGAGATCTCAGAGCCACTCTGGAGTCTTGTTCCAATGATTAAGTGTCTCAGTGGAGGAAAACTTTCTTATGTCACATTGAATCCTTCCCTGTTTCAGTTTATGGCTGTTGTGATTCATTCTCCTGCTGTGCACTCCTACAGAGAGTCCATTTCTGTCTTAATATCCTCCACTTGGGTGCAGGTAGGTGCCTGTTAGGTCACCCAAAACGTCTTCTACAGGCTGAGCAAGCCCAGCACTCTAAGTGTCTGTTCAGTGCAAATCCTCCAACCATCAGCAGTCTTGGTAGCTTCTGCTGGGCTCAGTCTGGTTTATCAACACCTCAGTTCACCCTTTCTGCCTCTCTTTCTATAGGTGAAACCATCCACTGAAAATGAAGACCTTTTATAGCCTGTTTTACATCACTAGGGTAGAGAACAGACTGATCCTGCACAGCTGTCATCTCCTTATCTTCTTTCCTTCCTAGAAAGCTCCTTTCCTTTTTTCCAGGGACTAAGAACATGGCATACAGGACCAGGGACAGGAGGTGAGAAGGGTTCATCCTCTTTGCTTTCTCTCACCTCTCAAAATTTCTTTCATTAGCACTCACCTAGTATTTCTTAATTAGTGCCTTCTGGTTTGGAACTGTCTGTGTTGCAGCCTTCTGCAAAAAATCTGCTGAAGCTCTAATCTATTGTGTGGCAGGAAATATCAAACACTTGGGCTGTTTACTAGACTGACAGCTGCTTTTATGCCATGGATTACACAGGGGCTGAGTGTTGTTCTCACCCTCGGCCTCTGTAGCCATCCTTGGCTTTACCTGTCCCTCCTGAGGGAACCTTCTGTGGTTCTGTACTCGTTTTTTGGTGCCAAGTCAAATGGCAAGTGCATGTCTGAGCTAAACTAGGAGAGTGCAGAAGTTATGCCAGAAGCAGGAAGAGTAACCGGGTGAAAAATCACCCCAAAGGAGCAGTTACCAGTGAAAAAACTGGGATGAAATCTCAGAGCAGTCTGCAGATTTATTTGGGAGGGTGGATTGGTGTCCTCAGTGGCATTTCAAATTTCTTATTCATTCCTCAGCTGATCTAGCAGAGTTCACTTAAAAAGTCTTGAGAGGACCTGATGAGGTATGGAGGTCACAAATACTTTGAAAGGCTTTATACCAGGTCTCCACATGGGAATAAGGACTGAAATGGAGGAAGTGATTTCAGTGAAGACCTTCCCAAAGTACCAACAACATCTGCCAGGGCTGGTCTCCACTGTGCTTGATTCTGCTTAGGTGCAGAACCTGAATTAAGTTTGTGTGGTCCAAGGACTCAGAATTGTGCTACAGGTTCTCTGCTGCTCTTGATGGATTGCTGACTCATTTACAGGTGGTTGCTGGGGAAGTTGAATTGCACACAACCATTCATGATGATCCAGACTTTTTAAGGATTTTAGAAGCTAGGGAGAAGCAGGCACTCTTTATCCAGTTGCCTTCTCACCTTCAGGACAGTTGCAGCTCTCACCTAAGGATACTATGCATCTTTATGGCAAATAGGGTGTTAATGCAAGTATAATTATTGTAATTTGGATTTAATTTTCTGAGCACAAGTGCCTCCTTTCTGTCTTCCCTTGGTTTCCTGCTTGGTTGCCAGCTGTGAAAACATCTCTTTCCAGGATTGTTCTTGATGCCAGGCATGCAGCAGTGTAATGGGCTCATCCCCTGCTGGGCTGTGTCTCACCCAGCTCTCAAATGATGGTGACTATTCCCTCACAGAGAAGGGAAGAGCTGGATCAGCAAAGGGCCTGGAGAAACCACTGTGCCTTGGCATTTGTGTTTGCATCTCCCAGCACTTGCAGGATCCACAGGGTTAACTCTTTCGTGGGAGAAGCAGTGGGATGTAGGGGTTGAGGCAACATTATTTCTACAAAGCAGTTGCTTCCACCACTCCTCTAGGCAAGTTTAGGCATCTCCCTTATGCAGAGGAACAACTCTGGTTGTCACCTTGAGGACTCTGAAAACATTGCCAGGCTCTTGTTCAGTCCCTACTAGTTCCCCCTGACCTGCAGCCTGACAACACATCTGAATTTCAGGGACTTCCTCACACCAGGGTGATACCAGGAGTCAGTGCCTGGGCTCGGATCAGAATAGAAACAGAGAGCCTGGGAAGAAGTGATCCCTCCTGAGATGATGGCTGACTGTGCCATTGGAATCTGCAGCCAGAAGTGGTATCCAGATGTGACAAGATCTCTGCCATCTCCATCAAGGAGATACCTTCTCCAAGGGCCCCCAGGAAGAATGGTGGCTATTTGCCTGGCAGCAGTGCCCCAGCCATGTCCCTCTGTCCCAGCTCCAGCAACACAAAGAGCAAGGCAAGGATCTGGCCATGTTTGCTGGTGTTTTGAGGCTTTTGGTGACACTACAGTGACTGGTTTTGTGTCATTGTTCCAACTGTTAACCCAGCACTGCCAAGCCCACCACTAAACCATGCCCCTGAGTGTCAACACATCTTTTAAATACCTCCAGACCACAACTTCCCTGGGCAGCCTCTTCCAGTGCTTGGCACTCCTTTTGGTGAAGAATTTTTCTGTAGTGGACCTATCCATTTAGTGTTAGGGATGTACATCACTGTCAGTTAACCTCTACCAACAGGTCCCCTATAGTCCTTACATCTGCAATTATTTGTCAGGTAATTTATTTTGCCATCTTGGCCACTGTTTTGTTGAAACTGCCAGCTGCTGGTTAACCTTGTCCTGTCTTTGGTACTCATGGGACTTGCTCTGCAGTGGAGAGATTACTTTGGGAAGTGCTTGCCTTAAGGACCTTGATGGCTTCTACATAATTTTCTTTCCAGCATGCCTCTATTTTGCACTACTTTATTGCAAAGAATATCCTTCAGTTTCAGCAGCCAGCTGAGCAGATGGGTTTAACTGGTCTATGGCTCTGAAGTAATTACATTTTGGTACAACAGAGACACAGCAGCAAACACGTAAAATTAATTCAGGTGCAGCATCCCAGTCAGTGTCTCAAAGCAAAGAGCACTTTAGGGAGGCCGCTTCTGGCCACACTGAGACTGTGCTGTTGGTCATGTGGACAATCACTAGGAATATCTCCCTCTGGTTTCCACAGATGATGTTGGATTGGCTTTTCCTGTGGCCAGTTCCTTCTTCAAAAATGTATTAGTATCAGAGAGATTGATTACTGCTCCCATCTCTCTCTCCTGCTTCTGTTATGATTAAAACACCACTATATGCATGAAGCAATTAGATTTTAATAATGCTTTTCTAAACAGGATGTCAAGGAGCTTAGTACAAAGACTTGGGCTGGAGCCAGATCAGCGTCTTAAGACTGGATTGTCGTTAAAATTGGCTGCCTCCTGCTTGAACAGCTTACATGAACACAGAATCTAGATTTGCTTCTTATTCAGAGTGCTCCTCATCTTTGTCTCCAGGCAGGACCCAGAAGACCCCCTGTTCCTGGGGGAAGAGTGAGGCATGGGGAGGGACACGTCACCAGTGCACATGGAAATCTGGGTCTGCTAGTAGCACAGGAGCATCCCCAACTCCAGCCCCGTCACTGCATGCCAGGGAGATCATGATCAGGACCATCTGGGGTTCCTTCCTGCAGGGCAGCTGTTGATCAGGTCAGGGCATATCAGCACACTGCGGGCAGTGTCTCCCAGAAGGAGATGAGTGGTTCTGTGGGTGCCTGTGCCCCAGAGAAGCACTCCCTGAGCCGCTTCCCAGCATGTTGCTGGAATTCTCCTGCACTGTTTCATTCTGTCTGTTTCTGGCTGATATGCAGTGCTTGGGCCCTGCATTTGCAGTCAAAGCAGTACAAATCCTGTTCTTTGCACAGCTCTTGCTCAGACCCTTGCGGAGAGTCCAGTGCAGCTGGATCACTGCACATGGCTGGGGAGTGCATC
This sequence comes from Drymodes brunneopygia, assembly GCA_013400955.1. Lineage (NCBI taxonomy): Eukaryota > Metazoa > Chordata > Aves > Passeriformes > Petroicidae > Drymodes > Drymodes brunneopygia. The sequence continues at coordinate 141,341 of VZTZ01030478.1, read as the reverse complement.
ACTGCAGGACACGGGAGCTCAGAGGGCAGATGTCTCAAGAGGCAGCAACAAACATTCTGCAGGGACCAGCACTGTGCCAGGGCTCTTCCAGGAGAGGACTGTCACCAGCAATCCTCAGGAGCTCCCAGGGCAATGTGGCTGTGGTGGGAAATGGCTGGGCCCTGTCCATCTGTGGGACAGGAAGGGATCTCTCAGCTGCTGTAACTGTGTGAAATCCCAGGGAAGAACAGCAACTCTAGCTGCAGGATTTCCCATGCTCGTCCTGCGTCCAGCTCCTCGCTGACCTCTTTTAAGCCCTGATTTGCATGCTGCAGCATAACTCAGTCGTGGCTGATGCGATTTAGCGTGACGTCCCACGCTGCCCAGGCTAACAGTGTATCTGGTTCCCAGCCCTGGGAGGCTTTGTGTGGCATTTATCATTTGCCTGGCTGTTTCCTGTGCAGCAGGTGGAGAGAAGCTGTGCAAGTCATTTAATCTGAGGCAAATGGGGAAGCTCAGTCTGGAGTAAACAGGATGCACTTCAGTGAGGATGGAGGCAAATAGAAGGAGAGGGAAAGGAGGGTGGAATAACAGACTGAGGAGGTGAACAGAAAAAGGTCTCACTTGCCTGAGCAGAGCCAGGGTAAGGAAGGCAGTGCTCTGAGGTAACAGCAGGAAAAGGTTTAGGGAGAAGGTTTCAGTGGGTGTAAGAGGGACATGCTGACAGACATCTCCAGGAGATGGGTTGGCAGCACCATGCGTGGGGGGTTTCAAAAGAAATGGCTGTGCAGGTGTTGGGAGCAGAGTGGGACAATCCAGTGCTTGGGGCCTCTTGTTCTGGGCACCCCAAAGACCGGACAACCATCTGTCAGAAGCAGTTTAAGAGTAGCTGCTCCTACCATGGACAAGAGTGCACTACTGAACTAACCTGTCCTAGCTCTGCCCCGGGTGTCTCTGTGATTTAAATGAAAAATACACAGGAGAATGTGTTGTTGAGATGACAAAATTGTTCACATGGCTGAAATACCCAGTGCAATTTCTGCCGCATCCCTGAGTTCAGTCATGGAGAGCAGGAAAAAGAAAGAGAGGAATGTGGCTTGACATTAAATTGCAGACTGAGTTCTTTCATAAGCAGAAGGGTATCAGTCGTAATACATCTTTCATGCCATTGGCATTTAATGTTATTACATATGAGGCTTCTTTGAGCAAGGACATTTATTTTTACTTCTAATAATAGCAAAATCTGGTTTCCAGTGTACTTGTATTTATCCAAAATGAAGTATATTCACATGCTCCCATGTAAGTAGCAACCAAGAATATATTTCCCACACAAATACTTTTATGAACTGTATTAAAAAAAAATTGAAGAAGTTGCTGTGTTAAAAGAAAAGCAGCAACTGGACTTTTTAAAGGCAGTTAAAAGGTGATCAAGGTGGACATGTATATGTTAACAATGGTGGCCAGAGAAAAAGATATTGAAAAAACTGCAACTTTTTAAAATATACTGTTCATACAACTGCAAATGTTCTCTCATGAGATGCTCTGCTCTATGATACAACAGCAGTACCCAAGAGTTGCAGAAGCTGCATATTCACATCCGTGTTTGATTGCTTTTATTAAACTCTAATCTGTAACAGCTTACTGTGCTGGCATGCCAAAATGCTAAAGTAAAGCAGAAGTAATAAAAAAAAAAAAAGAAAGAGATGCTGAGTGATAAGGAAATGTTGCTGGGTGGCTGATGGTGCTGCCTGGCAGGAATCAAGGGCTGCAGCTTAAGAATCTGGGGTCACTGCAGGGCATATCCTTGATTTTTTCCCTCTGGATGGGTTTGATGTACGTGCCTGTGGGAGCTGTGTGTGCCCAAGCCTTTCATGTCAGGTTTGCCAGCCCAAGTGAAGAGGTGCTGCAGATTTGACCCCTCATGGTATGTGCAAGAGTAAGGAAGCCTGGGCAGCTTTTGGATTGTCTAGGTTACACTGAGATTTGGTGTCTGGGTGTCACCAGAATTGCAGCAATATTTAAAGTTGAGCTAGAACCCAAGATATTGCCTGTCCAGTGGGTTTTATAGACAATCTCAATTAAAATCCCCTTCTCATTTCCTTCCTCCCTGCTCCTTGGATCTGAGAGATCCCACAGCTAAAATGTTGGGCACTAATGCCTCAGCCTTTGTATCCGATGCCATTACAACACGTGGCTTGTAGACAGGCTTTGAGTATTGGAGCTTCCCAAAAAGTTAAAAGCTGCTTAAAGTAATTGATCCCATCCCGATGAGCCAAATGGCACTGCAGAAAATCTGAATCCAGTAGGGCTGGATGCAGGGTTTGAGTGGGTGGTGCACTGCCTGTCCCCACAGTGAAGTGAGGTGAAGGAAAGGGCATCCCATCCCTCTGTCCTTATCCCAATGATGGTTTGCACCACTAGCACTCCCTGGGCTTGAGGAAAAAGCTTTTAGGGGTTTTATTCCACTCTGACTCCTTCAGGAGGTCTCAGTGTGCCTGGACAGGGTAATTGCCTCTCTCAGTGAGCACACAATGGTTTTTCTCAGTGCTTAGTGCAAGTCACTTAAGTGATACAACTCAAAATCTTTTCCATGTACCTTGTGAAGGGTTTATTTTCTCACCAGGCTGTTGTATTCGAATAGAGCCTATAGATGTTGGCTCATCTCAGCAACTAAGGGTGATGACACCAAAAAGAAAGATGTTCTTCATCTCACACACACCCAGATCTCATAGCTGCAGTGTAGCCAAATTGTCCCCAAGGCTGACAAAACACAGTGTGACCTCTTGGGACCCTGTTGCTGATGTTTCCTAATCACAGCATCAATGCAGGGCAGAGTTAAGGGTATTGGCTCATTTCAGAGCCATAATGTCTTAGGATGACTTTAAAATTTATCCTTCTCTTTAAAGCTATTTATTTGGTGATTCATGAACTGAGGGTCATGACCACATCCCTCTTTTGAACTTATGTCAGACAATAGAAAAGACAGAAGAAAAGAACAGTTTTAAATGGTTTGGGTGGGTTTCTGCATCTGGTACAGGGATAAATTCAGAAGGAGGTAACAAATCATTGTAATGCCCAGTTCAGAGGAGCTGTGTGGACTGCCATGAGACAAATCTGCACTCAGCTTGGCCTTGTTCACTGAAGTTTTCATGCTAAATGTGGTCTTTTTGTGGCTATATTTAGGTGCCTAAATTAGTGGTCTCTAAGAGACATTGCTCGAGGCTCTGGAGTTAGCAAGAACAGGGAATGTTCTTCAGGGAACAGCTCCTGCTGTCTGCACAACCTCTGCTTGGCCAGAGGACACTGCAGTGGGGGTGAGTGAGGGTGTGGAGTCCCAGCCAGCCCCTGGCAGAGCAGATACAGAGCTGTGACAGTGGCTGTGCTCCCTGATGGCCATGGATTTGACCAGGCTGTTAGCTCTCTGCTGCTGCAGAGCCCATCCAGTCCATCAGGCATTCCCTCCCATCTCCCATGGGTGTTTGTGAACCGGCCAGCTCTGTGGTGTGCTGTGGACGGCTACCCACTATTTATGGACAGGGGACCCCTGCCCTCATGCCCTGCCCAATTCCTTCTGGTTTATTTCCAGTGACAATTCCATCCGTTTCCAGGTCTGATCCAATTTTGTTTGCACTTCCTGCCTGTTGGATGTCCTGCCCTTTGCTCCCATGCCTTTCCTGGCAGATGTGTGCTGCTGAGCCGCAGGTTGGTCCCAGCACTGTGACTTGCACAATTTAAATGCTGACTTCCAACGAGCAAAGGCAGGTCAGCTGGGGCCCTGAAACTCGTGTGCCCTGCTGTGCTTTGGCAAGGACCACTGCAGATTCCAGGCAAGGTCTCTGAGTCAGGATGTGAGCTTGGGCGAGATGGGGGTGCTTGCCCTGAACTGCACAGGTTGTGCCTGAAGCTGGAGGTAAGAGCATCCTTGAAGCCAGTGATCCTGTATGTCTGCTTTCAACTGAATGACCCAGCCATCCCCTGGGCTCTTCTGCTGGTTTCATTCCCTGCAAAAACATTTACTGTGTCATTTCTTTCCAAACAGTAGCAGAATAAGCCTAAATCCTTATCTCCAGTCTGTCAGCTAATCCTTCCACGGGCCAGGAGCAATGCTGTCGGATCAGGCTGTGAGTGTGCCTCAAGGCTCTCTGTGGTTGAAAAGCATGTTGTTTCTGCATGTAAATGGATTTCTTGAGAGCCCAGAACTGGTCCTGGCACAGACCAATTCATCCCCAATTCAGCATAACTCCGACTTCATATGACAGCACTGGGTTGTAATAGGACTGTGATGGAGTAGATTTGGGATGCCTCAGGGCTGCAACTCATATCATAATGTTGATCCTATTAATGTTTGGTTAATGGCCCAGGGAGACGATGAGGAAAAATCTCCTGTTTTCATGAAGGGGTTTGGCTTTCCTTGGTCTTCCTGGCAGAAATGCTCCAGGGAAGCTTCATCTTTACTTCCATTCCTTGAGTTCACCAGGCCAATCACTAGTGTGTTTTGATAACGGAGGAGCCCTTGCCCTGGAGCTGTCACCTTAACCTTAGCAGAAGAAACAAGAAAAAATCTTCTCCCAGAGAAATACACCTCTGAATACCTGGCAGGCTGTATGCCCCTTCCCACTGAAGATAAGAATAAGCAGTTTTGGGTGTCTTCTTGAGGCTTCTCACCCCCTTCAAAATGACTCCGTAAAAGCTTAAACCCCTTGTGCATGGGAAGACAGTTCTTAGGGCACTGGGCTGCTTTATAAAATGTCTATATCCTGTTCCAGCATGGCTGTGTCCAGAAGTCCCATCCTGTAGGGAATTATATCAGTGTCATGACAGCAGCAGGGCAGAGACAGCCCTGTGGCCCTTGGCCAAGGCTCAGCAGGGTAAAGGCTCACCTCTGCTCTCAAGGAAGTTGTGGGGACTTTCCTGACTATGTTCATGTCAGCGTGGTTGATTTCCTTGCTGCTTTAAAACATAAACATGTTTGGCCTTGTTTAATCGAAACTTTAGAGCAGATGTTTTATGATTATTCCACCAGTGGGAAAAAGATATGGATGCTGAAAAGTGCCAGCATCATGGCTTTTATGGGAGAGTTTTATTAACTCAGTGGTATACTGTTCAACTAGGAAATGAAGGCATCAGCCAAGACTCCAGTTTAAATGAGTCCCATAACCTGAATGCAGAGTTCAGCATGTGCCAGCATGGGGACAGGTGGGGCTGAAGCTCCCAAGGATCAAGGGATCTTCAAGCAACCAGTCCTCATCCTCATCTTTGTCCTGGTCCTTACTCCACCCTTCCCCCTGAGGCTTCACCTCAGTCATCTCCCACCTCCTGCTTCACTTCCAGTGCCGGTACTCACCCTGGGGCTGAGAGGACCATCAAGGGTCCTGCATACTGCCTGTAAGGCCAGGAGCCCCTTGCCTCAGTTTCCCTGCTTGATGAGCCAGGGAAGATCCCAGGTGTGAGGTAAAGGGAGCGTAAGGGCTGTGAGGAACCTTGCAGCAAGTACAGCAGCATGGACATGAACAGGGGATCTCTTCCCCATCTTCCCTCCCTGAGGTCATGTTCTGTAAGCAGGGCAGAGTCCATCCCCACACAGCACCTTTTCTGGCCCTGCTGTGAGCTTTCCTGCCATGTCCCTCATCACCATTTCAACAGGGACATTTTGCTCTCCCATTGGATGCAGTTCACAATAAAGTCGACACAAACACTGCTCTGAGCAGCTCCAATACACATTCCATGAGCTCCTCAGGGGTGGACCTCCCAAGTAATCTCAGCTCTGTGTCTAACAGCTTCACGGGGAGGGTATTCTGCCCTGACTCACTCTCAGCTCCTGGTGAGCTCTATGGGTGTGGTGTAAGCAGGGATGGAGGTGGAGGGCGGGCTCAGCTATACACAGGGTGGCAGAGCCCCACAAGTGCCCTCTCCACACCTGGCTGTGGCAGGTGTTGGGAGGCAGAGCCCTTCGGCAGCCACGTGTGCAGGTGACACTTCCCCACCTCGTGTGGGCTCTGCTCCAAGAAGGACTGCTCCTCAGAGGCCTGATGCAGCCAAAGCCCCTGGATTTGTCGGAAGCTGCCACGTGCATCCAAGCAGATCCCACAGTGCTGTGCTGGTGCCATCAGTGGCCTAGCCAGCTCACAAACACAGGTGCCCTGGGAGAAGCAGACGGCAGAATAAAGGGAAACTTTCCATTCCAGTGCCCCCAAAAGGACATTATAATTTTCATTCCCTGTGTCATCTTGCTTGCTTGGTTATGTGGCGTTAAATTAGGGCTCTGGTTCAGTTACGGCTCATTACAGGCTTCCGTGTGGCTTTTTTGCAGCGTGCTCAGAAGCACCAAAGGAGCTGAGCCAGTGTGAAAGTCAAAGTTTTAGGGACAGTTAGACGTCCAGGAGCTGAGCCTTGCCTGAGGCTGGTGAATTCAGCAAGGCTTAGACACAGTTCCCATGGGCCTGGAGGACATCAGTCAGGGACTCTCCCTGACCCTACCAGTGGAGAGATCAAAGGGCTTGGGATGGAGATGGATTGGTGGGAGGTGGCTTCAGCGTCTTCTCTTCCCATCTGAGCAAAGCAGGTGCCTCTTCTGCCTGTCTCGAGGACCTTTGTGTGGTGGTGTGTGTGACACAGAGTGCCAAAGGGAGGGGTTTGAACACTGTCAAACAGCAAAGCAGCTTTTCTGCAGAAATAGCTAAGTCCTGAAATACCTTGAGCAATTGTGTTTATCCTAAGGCTCTCTCTCAGAGAGATGCTCAGCTGTGGTGTGGGCCATTACTACAAACATCACTCCAGTGCCCAGACCAGAAGGGCACTGCTCACCTGTTGGCATAAATACAAACCAGCACTGTCCCAGCAGGCAGTTGATGGACTCGGTAAATAAAACAACTTTTCTAGACTCATCCCAGTGCTCAGAACAGGAGTGGGGCTCTCTTCTTGGTAGCAGAGGGGTTTCCAAAGATCCCTGTCCCCACCCTCCCTCCCAGACTGCTTTCATCCCAGTAGTGTCCTCCGGCAGCTTAGGAAACCCCTNCGGCCATTAGCGGGGCCGACTCGGCGGGAGGAGAATTGATCTGTTCTAACTGGGGAGAGAGGAGAGCTGGCAGCCTCCCTCCTCCGATGCTGAGTGCTGCTCCCCTGGCCTTCTGAGAGTGCGGAGAGCAGAGGCTGTGCTTTAGGGATGCCAAGAAGAGCCAGTACAGCAGCTTCCTGCAGGCTGCCTCCAAGCGTGGTTAGGGGTGTTCTTTCCCTTTGCTCTGCTGCCGTGTTGGAGGCCCGCTGTCACCTCTCCTGAGCCCACCTGCCAGACTGTGCCAGCCCTTCTGCTCACCTGTGCTTGGCAGCTGCTTTCTGGGGTGCCCAGAGCCATGCTGTGCACAGAGGAGCTCCCCAGACCCAAAGCAGGAGTATCTCACCAAATCCAGAGGCAAGGCAAGATCCAGCAGGCTGGCAAAGGGAAAGGCTGTGCCTGAAAGGCAGCACTCGGTGATGGAAGTGCTGACTGCGGGGATGCTGTTTTGGACAAATCCCATGGCGTACATGCTCAGCTGCAGGAGGGCTTGGTGGGCTCAGTGTAGCTTGGAAAATTCCTCTGCTGCAGCTGTGTCTGACATGATGTGAACCTGGAGAGCCTAAGCCCAGTTAACCACTTTCCCAAAGTGCCAGAACTCCGTTGAGAGCAATGCTGCAGCCCACAGCACAGCAGAAACATGTTCTGCCCAAAGCATTGAGTGGGATTTGTGCCTTCAACAGGGACATCGTCCTCTGCCAGGCCTGGAAAACTCCTGCAGCTCCCAAACCAGGGAGGGCTGAACTGGGCAGGTTTTTTCCCCTGTGCTATGTGATTTCTCTCAAGATGCTGGTCGTTTGCTTTAGCACTCAGGCAGGGAGCCCCTGGCATGCTTGGGACAAGTGCTAGGGCACTGTGGCCAGTGCTTGTCCTCCTTGCCCGTGCTGGGGTGGGCGTCAGGGTTGGCACAGCAGTGTGCAGTGAGGCACAGGGCTGTCCCATGGGAGGCCATGGTGTGTCCAGGCACGACAGAGCCTCAGTGAGGAGTTAACAGCACACCTGGGAGCCCTGGCTCACTTCTCCCCACCAGGTTAGGGGCTATCAACACCTAGCTGCCCTCCTGGGAAAAGCCATTTGGCTGCAAAAGGAATGATCCCTGCTCATGTGGCTGCCTCTGCCCAGGAGCTCCTGCATGGGATGGGCATGATGGAGCTATTTTGGGGAGGTTTGGACATCTGCATCACTGTCACTGCCCAAGCAGTCTTGCATGTCTGGCACCTACCCACAGCTTGGGGCAGGTCCAGTCCCATGGGGCTAAGAAGGTCTAGGAAGAGAGAGACAGAAGAGGCTTTGAGTCACTGTGGATCAATGATCCACTTCCATTCCATCCAAACACGTCATTAGTGTCCTTTCCCAACTCATAGGAATTTTCACACATCTCAGGGCACCTTGGGCTTGAAATATGAGGATGGGCAGGTGCATCCCCCTGTGGATCAGCCTCCAGTGAGGGGTGAGAGCTCAGACACAGCACTCCAGCAGCCCTCCCAGTGTTGGACCTCTCCTCATCCCTGCTGTGTTCCCCTCTCACAGTTCTATCCTGCTTGGTCTCTTTGCAGGAGAAGAAGGGCCAAGAGGCGAAGAAAGGTCCCGAGGCGGAAATAGCAAAGCTGGAGAAGCTGCTCAGCCTGGTGAGAGGGCCAGAGAACACGGAAGAGAAGTGAGAGGGGGGAATGATGACTCTGTGGGCAGCCTCTGGCCAAACAAGCTCAGCTTTGATCGGTGGCTGCTTGGCATGCAAGCCACGGGCCCCTGCTGCCCACTTTTTGCACAGCAGGAACACTTTTCCTCTGTGCCCAGACAAATAAATGGAGGAGCTGGGAGAGCTGTGGTGTGCAGTCATGTCTGGGGTTAGGCAAATCTCACCACACGTGGCCGTCCAGAGCCACATGGCCCTTGGCTTTTCCCAGCCTTGACTGGGCTTGCACCAGATGAGAGTCCTACAGAGGGGAGGAAAACCTCAGGGCTGCAGTTTCATGGCAGCCAGTCCCACTGTGAGTGGTGGCCAGAGACACTGAGCTCTGAGCTGTAGCCCCCCCAACATTTGTGCAAGTCAAATGGAATGCCACACCTGGATTTTGGGGTGGCAGCCTAAGCCAGAGGGTGCCTGGAAAGCTGGCCTGGTGCCCTAGGACTGTGGGAGAGAGAGGTTCCACGCCTCCAGACAGCACATGGCAGCAGCTGCCAGTCAGCAGCTGTGGGAGGCTCACAGCTCCCCTCTCCCCAGGGGCCTCAGCGTGGGGCTGGGGTGCCTCTGCCCAGCTGGTGCCTGGGGGAGCTGCTGGCCAGCGGGGTTTGCAGAGCCTTCCACCCCTCTGTGTGCAGCAGAGGATTAGATGCTACGTGGCTGCGGTGGCAGCAGGAGCAGCAGTGGCCTCACAGCATGCTGATGAGTGGTGGCTGTCACCACCAGATCCTTGTGCACAGCTCCCAGGGTTGGGGACCAAAGCCACCAGACAGGTGTGGTGGCAGGTGTCCTCCATATGCTCAGCTGGCCTGTCTCCTACAAGCATCCTTGTAAAATAAGGCCACAGCTTGGAAACTCTCCAGTGCCTCTGGCACAGAGGTTGGGGAATGCTCCCTGCTGACTCCCACATGCCCCCAGGCCAGGCAGGCAGGCAGGAAACACCCAGTCAGTTTTCACACGGCATTTAAAAGCCACAGAGGGATGTGGGCATGAGCCTTTCCTTATCACCACCCCTGAGCAAACCACTCGCAATCCTCTGGAGACATCAGCCCCCAGCCCCGGGACAGCTGCTCTTCAGTCCTGCAGGATGGCAGGACGTGCCACCTCCCCCCGGATTTTCGAGGCACTGCGTAGAGCTCAGAGACACAGCATGGGTCCTACAATCTGTTTATTAGTCTAGTAAAAACAAGGCTGCAAAGGGATGTTTGCTACACCTGACACGGGGAGGAGCCGCAGGCCCTGCCAGGCCTGGCCAAGCCTGTGCAGGAACCCTGGCTGGCATCCCTCCCACCCCACCCTTCTGTCCCCTTATTGCAGTGGCTATGCCAGCAGTGACCGTGGCTATTGCTCGGCTCTAGGAAAGGCAAGGCAGAGCCCTCCAAAACCCACAGCACCCACTGGCAGAGCGGGGGATGCAGCTGCCAGGCTTGCAGGCAAGCCGGATGACAGCATCCCTCCCCACGGAGCCACTGTGATCCCCAGGGAACAGGCAGGGTCAAAGAACCCTCAAAGCTGTTTGTCCAGGCACCCTCATCTCCCCACGTCTTCCACCTCCCCAGAAAAAAGCCACACCAGGCTGCTCTCAGCGGGATCGAGGATGCCAGCAAGGGCACATCTGCTGCTCACAGGCAGGGCAAATCCCACTGGCTGGCCTCGACTGGGAGCAGGCAGGAGGGAGGGCAGGGACACGCACCCAGCAAGGAGGAGGAGGGTGGTTTTCCTAGCAGCGTTAGTGCTAATGCTGGAGGGGACTGACAGATAGGCCGGGGATGATCAGGCAGACCGTGCAGGCCCTCTTGTGCCTCATTAATCCCGCTGCTTGGGCAGACATGTGCCAAATACCCACCTGAGGTTGGGGGCACCCCCGGACATCTGGACTGGTGACACCCTGTTCTGCCAGCAGGGCTGGGGCTGCTCAGGTTCCCCTGGGCACACCCTGCCCTAGAGCCTGCTCGGGAAGAAGCACTTGTGCCAGCCCTGCTGCTTCCCCTCTCCAGGCCCCCAACCGGCTTTGTTCAGGTCTGCGACGTTGCTGCCGCTGTCCCAGGCCATGAGCACCAGAGAGGAGCCCACAAGCTCTTCCCAAACACGGGATGCCCTTGAAGGCAGAGCTCCTGCTGTGCTCACTGGCCGCTGGGACAGGCATGGCTGTCCCTGTAGCATATCCCCATCAGTTGTCTCTCTATCCCCATCATCACTGTGGGCACTTGCAGGAACTTCCCACACCAAAACCACAAAGGCAAAGGACTGTGCCCCCCTTCATAGCTCCTTTGAGCAGTTTGGTGTCCCCTCAGCTTTCATCGTGCCTGCTCCAGCACTCCAGTCGCAGCACAGACACCCAGTCTGGCACAACTCCTTCGGCACAGCTGGATACCCACGTTCCCAGGCAGATCAGGGCTGCAGCAGGTACTTCTCTTCATTCCTTGACTCATCCACATCAGAAGCTGGGGTCTTCTTGGGACATGAGGGGGTCCTGCAGGCTTTGCAGAGGATGAGGAAGAGGATAAGGATGAGCAACGCGATGACACAGTTAAAAGAAATTGCCACAATCGCTCCGGTAGAGAGAGCAGCTGCCATGGCCACTGTCCCGCAGGAATCGGCGAGGCCCACAGCCTGGTCTCACACTTGGAATGCCAGGGCAGTGATTGAGAGTGCAGCCTCCACCTGCTGGCATTGGCAGGGGACAGAGGGGACGGCTGTGGTGCTGACAGTAGGATGGGGATGGGGCCAGGCCGGCAGCAGGACAGTGTCACCCCATCGGTTCAGCTGCTCACAGCTGTGTCCTGGGCTGCACCACACCACAGGAAGGCTTCCTCTCGGCTTCCCCTCCTCCGGCAGGGCAGTGAGGACACAGGGATTACTGCTCTCCCTCCAGCACCTAGAAGAGAGAAAGTCACCGTCACCATGTGCATGAAGGGACAGACTGTGCAAGCCCCTCAGGGTGGGTTGTGGAGGTGCCAGGGGACAGCCAGCCCAGGGCCCACGGGGCTCCCGCTGGAGTTCGAAGGCTGCAGCAGCTCCCAGGTCAGATGCTGTTCGGGGGACATTTCCAGCACCCCTTTCCAGCCTCGGCTGTGCTCCTCATCCCCTGCGTGGGCCACCAAGCTGGAGGTGTCCCCCGTGGGACACCCATCGCCTCATCCCGGTCCAAACGCTGCTCCCCGAGGACTCCGGGGTGACTCGGGACAGCCCTGGCCCCGCTCCGATCCCCTCTCCATCCTCCAGCTCCTTTTCCTGCCGGCGGAACCCCGCTGCGAGGTCCCGCATGCAGNCCCACGTGAGCGGCGGGGGGGACAACGCCGGGCAGCGCGCGCTCTGCCGGCCCGGAACGCGACCCGGCCCGGTACCGCCACATATACTGCTCCGGTACTGCCTCTGTACTGCCTCGGATCTGTCACCGGTATCGCCCCGGTACTGCCTCTGTACCGTCACCGGTACTGCCCCCGGTGCTGCCC
>VZTZ01030478.1:55255-92829 GCA_013400955.1 Drymodes brunneopygia | reverse complement strand
GGGCCGGGGCCGGGGGCGCAGCGGGCTGGGCGACCCCTAGTTTGTGTCTATGTGTGGGTGCTGGACGAGGGAAGTGCATGGGGGTGTGTGCGGGCTCTCCGGGGGTGCACACATAGATGTGTGAGGAGAGGGGAGTGTGAAGTAGGGAGAGTTGTGAGAGGGGTCTGTGCACACGTGTGTAAGAGAGTGCTGCACCCATCGCACACCTTTTAGAGGGTCTGTGTTTGTGTGTGTAGGTACCTGTGTGTGCTGGGAGAAGGTGAATGTGTATGTGTTCATTGCCTGCATGGATACGTGTGTGCACAGTCGGATGGATGAGCCTCTCCCACAGGAGTATGTGCAGTGGGTCTGAGCACCCCTGTCCCTGTGCACACTGCAGTCCAACACACGTGTGTGTGCAGGGTGTCTGAGTACCCCCATGCCTGTGCACACTGCAATCCAACACCTGAGCATCCCTGTCCCTGTGCACACTGCAATCCAACACCTGAGCATCCCTGTCCCTGTGCACACTGCAATCCAACACACGTCTGTGTGTGCAGGGTGTGTGAGCACCCCTGTGCCTGTGCACACTGCAGTCTAACACATGTGTGTGTGCAGGGTGTCTGAGCACCCCCATGCCTGTGCATACTACAATCCAACACAGGTGTGTGCGTACAGGGTGTGTGAGCACCCCTGTGCCTGTGCACACTGGGAGAAGCGAGTGTGTTACATGTGTCTGTATGGGAGCCCCCACACACCAACGGGAGTGTGCCCGGTGTTTGAGGTGTGTGTACACCCTGTGGGTGTGTGTGGAGGGTGTGTGTCCATCACATGGAGCAAAGCCACGTGCACTGTCAGAGGTGCCAGAGCACCTGCAGTGTGTGCACACGCATGTTGGGGACAATAATAAATGCCCTGTATACGTCCATGGGGAGCTGGGTGTGTGCATTTTGTGTGTTCACCTCTTGGTGTGTGCAATTTCTGTCGGGAGGGGTAGGAGGGGCAGGCGTGTGCACATGTCCTTTTTTAGGGGAGGTGGGTGTGTGTACTCATGCTATCAATCTGTGTGCAGGCACAAAGGGGTGTTTGGGGCAAGCTCCAAGTGCTGAACCCTGAGCTCCATCCTTGAGGGCTGGGGTGTCACAGCAGCTTGACCCGTGACCCTCAGGCTAGGACTTCCAAGGGATCTTTGTGAGAGGTGCTGTGGGTGCCTGGCCCCTGGCTGAATAAGTCAGACCGTAATGGCGCCTGGATGCCCAGAGAGGCTTCCTGGCACAGGTAGAACAAGGCCATGTATCTGTCACTGGAGTGGCTCAATGCTCCCGGCTTGCCCTGCATCCCTGCTTGCAGTGGGGTAAACTGTGGCACCAGGGTATCATCAAGTGTGTCTCCAGATGTCAGACAAGGATGTAAGATGAGGTGAGAGTATAGCACCTCTCTGCCTTGAGTGCTGCCCGCTGGCAGCATCCCCAGACTGTTTCCTTACTCTCCTTCCACCTGCCTGCCTGTTTTTCCTGACTCCTTTCTCTATGGAGGAAACTTTGCCAGGAGGCAAAGGAGGTGCCCGCTCTTCCTTGGGCTTTTTTTTGGCCAGGGCTGCATGTTTTGCATGGATTCCTGGGGAGCAGCATTGCCCCACGACACTGGGACACAAGGGACAGTGGCTTTGGTCCCATCCCACAGCCAGAGCAGTTTGTCACTGAGACTTCATACTGCTGCACTGGGTTTTCATGGCATGGGATGGCAGGAGGTTGGGTGCTAAGGGCTGGTGGCTCTGTCCTCTCCATGGCCAGCTGTGTGCTGCAGGAGTCAGGGGCAGTCAGCATGAGCCAAGTCCTCCCTTTTCCTCCAAGCGTCTTGAGGAAAAACAGCCACTGGCCATGCCAGTGCCAGGAGCTGGCTTTGCTCTCAGGCTCCATGGCCCAGCTCTGTCCCCGCTACCACTCCTCTCTGTGGGGAAAAGCTGCTGCTTCCGTGCTCTCCATTCTACCCATGAACATCTCGTGAGAAACTACCCCATGTCCTGCCATGGCACTGGTGACTCACAGGGCTGCTCAAGCTCCTGGCACCTCAGCAGTGTTTGACATAGTGCACCATGCTCATCAGGGAGGCTCTCCCGGAAAAATCAGACCATTCTCTGGGAGCACAGGGCAGCTCCCGACCCCGCAGGGCCCCCAGGCGCTGTTTATCTTTGCACAGGAGATAAATTAGCTGTCGGCCATCCTATTTCAGGGCTGGACAGCTGTAGCTTGCACTGGCCCATCCCATCCCTCTGCGGCAGAGGCAGGGACCTCCTGGTGCTTGCCAGCCCCTCTGAGTGTTAGTCAGTGTGGCATTCTTGTTGAATTGCCTCTGGGAAGATGGGACCTGGCCCTGTTTCAGAGAGATCCACAAGGCCAGATGACGCTCAGGACTCATTGCACAGGACCCCATGGCACATGGCTTCAGCCTCCCCTCCCAGTGCTGCTGCCTTGCACCCCAGTGTGCTGCACACTCTGCCCTGGGCTATGCCTTATCCCCTCCACACTGAAATCTGGGCTGGCTGGGGTGAGACAGATGTGGTGATTTCTCCATGGCCCATGTTTTTGGGGAAGCTCCCCTTCTGCAAGGCAGAGGGGTTGGGGTGCTTGGGTTAGTTTAGCACCCAGGCCAGCTAGTGGCAAAACCAAGGTGTCCAGAGGGTGCAGCATGTCCCATTGCCTTGGGCATGGCCACTAAGGGACCTGTCCTACTCAGTTCCTCTCTAGAACGTCCACAGTGATAACAGCAGCTCTGGGGTTCATGAAGTATGTCCGTGCTCAGGCTCTCCTTGGGGAAAGCAAGCAGGACTGTGTCCCCTTTGCCCCCCCTGCTCAGCATTTTGCACCAATGGGGTCTGGTGATGCTCCCAGCTGGAGTGAAATTCCCCAAATGGCTATTGACGGCCGCGGCTGAGGCGGCACAGATAGATAGTGGAGGTATAGATGGGCACAGCAGACAGCGGAGCAGAGTGAGAGATACTTGGAGCAGAGAGATACCGCAGGAGGAATCGAGAGATAGATCCTGCGGGCTGATCAATACCCACTGCATGTGGAGGGACAGCAAGATAAAGCAAATTGCAGGAGGAAGGTGTTAGGAGGGCAGCGATCTGCATTTGTCCTGATGACAGCTCTGGGGAGATGCCACTCGTGGTTGCTTCAGCTGGGACTGGGCTAGAGCCAGACCTGGGGTGCAGGTGTCTGTGGCTGACTCTCCTTGCCCATCTCCAGCTACTCCAGACTAATTTGGTGCCCTTTGAGGTGCCTGGGAGTCCTATTTGGCCTCTGGACTCCAAAGAGTGCATATTTCCTGCGTGCTGGTCACATCCTCTGACTCTCCAAGGAGTACCTGCTGCCTGTGGGCATTTTGAAGGATGCTGTGTGCCTGGGCAGTAAAGGGAGAAAGGGGCAAGCCCAGGCCCTGGCACAGGGGCTATGCTGCAGCTAGGTGATTGCAGATGAGCTTCCAACATGTGCCTCAGTTTCTCCATGAGAACCAAATGATGGCAAAGCTGCAGGCAGCTGGGTCAGGCCAGCATGGACTTGGGCATGGATGAGGAGGCACAGGAAGGAGAGGCAGAGGCACCAATAGCCTGCAGAACTTGCTGCATCCAGAACTCAGCTCTTCTCTCCTGGTCATTGGAGACACCTGATTAAGAGGCTGCAAACACCAAAGGGGTGCTTTTTGTGACCCTTTAATGAATGCCTGGCACTCAGTGCTCTGTGCTGGGATGGGGACAATCCCTCCTGCTGCAGCAGAGCAGCCACAGTTTTTGGGTCTAAGCCCAGCTTCACCCTGCTGGCATTTGCCTGAGCCACTCTGTGCTGCTTGGTTTCTGTGCTTGGCATATCCCAGCTGAGCTGAGAATACTGAGGAAGGAACCCCTAGAGCAGCCTTTTGCATGGACAGGGCTGCTGGCCCTGCAGCCAGGCTGCGGGGGGGGGATCCCCCACCCGTGATGGAGTTATTGACACGGGCGCTACAGAAAACACTGCTGAGATTGTTCACACTAATGTTATTTAGCAGCAATATTTCCGTAATAAAAGAAATCAATGGGCAAGAGAAAAGACCTGTCCAGAGCTTTGATTTTCTTATTTTAATGGCATACTTATTTACTCCCACCAGCGTGCCCATCGGATTTTCATTACGCGGCCTTCGCTGTAAGTGGAGCGGTATTGATACGAGCTGCTGAGTTAGCGCCTTGCCGCGCGGGCCAGCTCAGGTGGGATTGCTCCTGCTCCCCAATGGGGCCCTGCTAAACCCCAGGGAACAGGCCTGGTGTGGGGCCAGGGAGGCCTGGTAGCCCACAGGAACACACAGATGTGCACGCACAGCCTGCCCATGGGGACAGCACTCACAAGTGCCCCAGCATTCACACCTGCAACTGCTCTGACCGTACGGACAGACGCCCGATTGTGCTACCTAATTACAAATGTGTGCCAGCCCCACCTGCTGTGCCCACATCCACCCGAAAAATATTCTACCTGTATGCACACAGGATCTGTGAACACACACACACTCATGATGTGTCTGATGGCACGTGTGTACACGTGTGTGCAAATCTCTCAAAACCACCTGCTACATGTGGGTCCAACCACCCTCAGGGGGCCAGATTTAGCACTGTCACTATCCCTCTAAAGGATGGAGCCCTCTGAGCTTCGGGATTTCCCGTGGAAGCAGGGACCTGGCACCAGCCCAGGCTTTTGATCACCAGTGACTGCAGTGGTGAGAGGAGTAACAGCACCATCTTCTGCCAATCCCTGGGAGCTGAGACAGGGCTGACCCTGCCCAGCGCTGTACCCCTGGCTCTCAGGACCCTGAGTGGGATGATACCAGCTTCCCTGGGGACACCCAGCTGTCAGCAGGACTGCTGCTGAGGCAGGAGCTGGTCTTCACCGTGGCAGGGCTCAGCACACTCCAGAGACTCTTCCAGAGACCCAAGAATGTGGGATGAACAACTTTATTACTGGTATCTCTTTTCAGGTAGCAAATTAAGAACTAGCCCATGTGCAGGGCTGCTGGTCAGCAGAACAGGGACAGTCCGGGGAGCAGGAGGATCAACATGCTACAGGCCTGGGTGGCCAGGGACACACTCGTGTGTTTGGCAGCAGATTGGAGGTGAAAGCCCTCCACCAAGCAGTGAGCTCACACGGGTCTGACCACAGGGGTGCAAGCAGGAACCACAGCTGGGTTTGGTTGGGGGATCACAGCACTCTCTTGGCAGCCGGGATCCCATGCCGGGAGCCGAGCAGAGTGGCTGTCCCCAGGGGGGGGTCTCACAGCTGGGGGAAGCGTTTTGAGGGGCGAGATCCCATCCTGAGCTAGTACAGACATTTGGGCACTCGAGGACACTAGGTACGTGCATAGCCAAGAGGCCACGCAGAACAGGGTCTCCATTAAGGCGACAGACGGTGGGTTTCCCCCTTGGGGGGCACTGCTGGGAGAGGACTGTGGGGAAGTGACCCTCTTCCAGCCCCAGCCATCCCCGAGGGCAGATGACACACAGGGGAGCAGGGGGCCCTCCAGCACAGAAGCTGGCCGTTCCCTCACTGCCACGGGGTCTCAGCGCTGATCCTGCCCCATGCCAGGGTGACACTGTGTGCTGCCAACCCACATCAGCAGGGATGGAGCCACAGGAGATGCTGCCAGCTGGACACGGCACTTTGCGCTGCCCGCAATCCCGGCAGGCTGCCAGAGACATGGGAGACTTAGCAGCCAACCTTTGCAATGGGTGCCCTGGTCTGGTCTACCCTGTGCACCCTGCCCTGAGGGCAGCATCATTCCCCTGATGTCTCAGGAGCTGAGGAAATCTTTCAGGGCTTGGGGACAGCCAGCTCCAGCTTCTCTCCCACTGCATGCTGAGGGCACACAGGGTGTTTGTACACTGCAAGGCCACTGCAGCCCCGAGGGATGGAAAAGTAGGACGTGACTCCGATAGAAAGGAGGGACAGGCAGGTAGTAAAGAGAACTGATGTTCTGTGTTGCTGTGACTGCCGAGGTCCCTCTGTGCTGGCACCCTGTTGGCCTGTGGGGAAAGGACAGAACAATTTGGGGAAGGCACAGGGGATCTCCTGCTGCCTCTGCTAGAACCTGGGCTTGGGGAGGAAGAGAAAAAGGCTGGGAGGAAAGGAGCCAACTGGGCTCGGCAGGGTGCCCTGGCGAGATGGGCTCAGCACCCAAAGGTGGTGAAGAAGGCATTTGCTTCCAGGAGCAGGCCCTTGGCATAGACACGCAGGGTGTAGAAGAGGGTGACGAAGTCCTGAGTGCTGAAGAGGGTGTCAGCCAGGGCAAAGGCGAGTGTGGAGGGGATGAAGCCCCGGCCATACTCCACCATCCAGGTGCCTGCGCTCCACTGCACTGACGTGGCCTCTCCCGCCTGGTGCACGATGGTGTCCCCTGCCAAAACACACAACCAGCACAGCTCCCAGTGGCTGCCCCATGTCACACCCAAATGGGAGACATGAGATTAGGGCCTGCAGGGTTGAGCCACCCAATCCCACCCCAGCCTTGCTCAATCTTCTCTTACTGCCACCCGGTGAGATGCTGGGATGTGCCACTGGGGACCCAAACTGCCCTGTCTTGAGCTCTTGGCATCTGTCAGCTCAAAGGAAGGGCCTCTACAACAGCAAGTGGCCGTGCCCCAAAGACATGGATGCAGCCCTCAGGTCATCATACTGCTGCACTTACCTGGATAGTAGATCTCACTTCTGGTGGTCCCCTCCTTCCACTGCCGGAATGTCCCCGAGATGACAGTGTCAGAAATATCCGCCCAGTAGCGACCTGTGGGAGGACAGACAGCACTGGCTGAGCGTCTCCTTGCCAGGGACAGTGCAAGAGCCCAGGTCTCAATCGGGGAGCAGCCCTCTGGGGGTCACAACGGCAGCCCCAGTGCCTCAATACACCAAGAAATGCCAACAGCTCTGGTATCCCCATTGTCTGTGTGAACAGCCATAAACCACCAACCAGGGCTGCTTGGTGTCCTTAAGCCCCATCATTTCCAACTTCTTTGGCATTTGCTCCCTCCTGAAGCACTGGGAGATGAGATGCCTGCCATCGCCTGCCAGCTGGATGCGGAGAGTCCTGGCCACACAGTGTGTCACACACAGGGACCTGCAGATGCTGCAGGACACCATGAGGGCTGGTCCCCATGCAGGGAGTGTTTGCCAGCATCATTCACCCCACACAAGTAGTGACGCAGTGGGTTCCCTGTGCTGGGCACACCATGGCCAGCTGTACCTGAAAGAGTGGAGTAGAAAGCTCGGCGAACTCCCCTGCCCACCAGCCCGGTCCCCCTGCTTACCCGAGTGTCCCCCAGTGTCGACAGCTGTCCCGAAGAGCAGCACGTACTCAGTGAGCGAGGCGTGGAGCAGGCACATGGAGCCCATCCACCCGCCCGCATTCACGAACACCCACTGCAGGTCCTCGTCCGGCAGGATGTGGCCTGGGTGCTTCTTTCGCAGCTCCACAATAATCTTGGAGAAAGCCAGCTCATGGTCCAGCCCTGCAGCGTCCAGGGTCACTGTAAGTCCCTGGTACAGAAAAAGCTCTGCCGACCACCCCCCCTGAATCCCCTGCACAGCCACAGGGTCCCAGCACACCCTTGGAGAGATCTGCCTAGGGAAGATATCTCCTCTCTCCAGCCCTCAGCTCCTGTTGACCCGGCTCCACCGCCTCCCTGGATGGTGACGGAGGATAGGCAGCACCAAGTGGTCAAATCCTGCAGCCCATCCCAGGTGCTGGGCAATATGGGAGACCCAAGCAAGGTGACAGTGCCCCTGTCCTGGTGACATGCAGCCCCGACCAAACCCCCTGTGCCCTATGGGACAGCCTTCTTCTGAACCCCAGGCCTGACCCACCTGGGGCTTCAGCCCGAACCAAATTAGGTGATGCCGCTGCCCTGGTCCCCATCCCTCCTTTGCTCCAGTCCCATCTTCCACCCCGCTTTCCTGGCGTTCCCTGTTGCTGTTTCCCGGTACCAATTCCCTCCCTGCNGGGAGGCTGGAAGGGGCCGGTCCCGCCGGGTTTCCGGGAGTGGGGCGGCATGGAGCCATCGCTGGCGGGGGCGGAGGAGCGGGGCGGCCGCTTCCGTGCCAGCGGTACGGATGGGGTTGCCTTCCTCCATCCCTCCATTCAGATCTCCGGCGGAGCCCAGCACTTCCCCGGGAAGCAGGAGCGGCGGAGACCCTCCGTGCCCGGGGCAGCAGGGCTCCCGGGTTGGGACAGGGAGGAAGGGGTGAAGCTGCGGGAGAGCACAGAGCGGTGTGCAGACCCCTTGAGGAGGCGTGGCGGGGGTGCGTGTACCCTCTGTGCGGGGGGGTCTGCACCTGACGCCCCGCTGCTCTCCCTCCCCGCAGAGCACCAGCACACTCGGTACAACCCGCTGCGGGACGACTGGGTGCTGGTATCGGCCCACCGGGTGAAGCGCCCTTGGCAGGGTCAGCTGGAGAAGCCGCCCCCCGAGGATGTGCCCCGCTGGGACCCCAAGAATCCCCTCTGCCCCGGGTCCACCCGGGCCAACGGCGAGGTACCAGCAGGGACACAGGGACCCGGGGTGCCCCNGGGTGCCCCTGCCACTCCCTCTTGCCCTCATCCCGTCTCTCGCCCCGACAGGTGAACCCCCAGTACGAGGGTACTTTCGTCTTCCCAAATGACTTCCCTGCACTGCAGCCTGATGCTCCAGAGCCTGGTAACTTTGGGGAGCAGAGCAGGCTGCTGGGGACCCCCAGACTTGGGTCCTGGGGCTGCTGCAGGGTGGCGTGGAGAAGCTTGGGCTCTGCCTCAGCCCCTTCTCCCTGCTCACTCTCTGTCCTTTCCCAGATGACAGTGATCACCCCTTGTTTCGAGCTGCCCCAGCCCGGGGTGTGTGGTGAGTACCTACATGGCTCCAGTGGGTTTGGGGCACAATTTGTTGAGAACCTGTGGAATGATGCTGGACTGGGCCTGCTCCCTTCATGCAGTGCCTTCATTCTGTACACACCTGCTAAGTTTTGGGGTCATTCTGGGGGGTCTTGTCCCTGTCCCTTGTCCCGCTGCACCCAGCAAAGCCGAGGGTCTCTGGAGACACCCGTAGTCACAGCTGTGTGTGTTTCCTCCACAGCAAGGTGATGTGCTTCCACCCCTGGTCAGACCTGACGCTGCCTCTCATGTCCTTGCCAGAAATCCGGGCTGTCATCGATGCGTGGGCAGAGCTGGCAACTGAGCTGGGTGCTTCCTACCCCTGGGTGCAGGTGTGGGGCTGATGGGGGCTGCTCTTCTGTGGGTGAACGTGGGAGGCCAGCGCTGGGTACTCTGGCAGTACCTGGGGTTGGGAGTATCTTAGTTGTGTGTGGGTCTCCTGCCCCTACTTTGTGCCCTGCTGAGCCTTTCCATGTGGGTGTGAGGCTCTTTTCTCCTGCGAGTTGCTTCTCTGCTGTGCTGGGGACACCATGACAGCCTGCAGTGGGGGCCCTGTGCCCAGGACCTGCTGGCTGCACCTCTTCCTCCTCTCGCAGATCTTCGAGAACAAGGGAGCGATGATGGGCTGCTCCAACCCGCACCCCCACTGCCAGGTGAGGCTGTCCCACCTGTAACCTGGCTAAACTGCAAGTCCCTGTGGTGACCCTACAACAAACCCCAAGGGCAGATGTGAACGGCAATCCCCCTGCCCTGGTCCCGAAGCTTTTTACAGTGAGGATACCCCCTGTGTCTGTCACCTCCCTTCCTGTGGCTGCCACGTGCCAGACTCTCCACCTGGTGGCAGCAGGGACCTGCAAAAGGGCAGCGTGACTAGGGGTACCCCTGCATGTGAGGGGTACGAGCACCTTAGTCCTGTGCCCCAATGTCCCTGCCAGGTGTGGGCCAGCAGCTTCCTCCCGAACGAGGCACGCCTGGAGGACCGGACACAGCGCCAGCACCTGAGCCAGCACGGCGTGCCCATGCTGCTGGAGTATGCTGAGCAGGAAGCTCGCCGAAAGGTGAAGCCGTGGATGTTGTCCATATCCCCTCCCTAGGAGCTGGTTGTGTGCCGGGGTGGGCTCCCCAGCCCCCAGGAGGGAGTGCCCTGCAGCGTTGGGACTGTGTGTGTTCCCATCAAGCACCCAGTGTAACACCCCCCTGCAGTGATTAGGCTGGGGGCAGAGTGGCTGGACAGTGGCCAGGCAGAAAGGGACGTGGGGATGTTGGTTGACAGCTGACTGAACATGAGCCAGCAGTGTGTCCAGGTGGCCAAGAAGGCCAATGGCACCTGGCCTGTATCAGGAATAGTGTGGCCAGCAGGACCAGGGAGGTCATTCTTCCCCTGTACTTGGCACTGATGAGGTTGTACCTTAAGTACTGTGTCCAGATCTTGACCCCCAAGTTAGGAAGGAGATAGAGATGCTCGAACGCATCCAGAGGTGGGCAGCAAGGCTGTGGAAGGCTCTTGAACAAGCCCTGTGAAGAACAGCTGAGGGAGCTGGGGGTGTTTAGCCTGGAAAAAAGGAGGCTCGGGTGAGACCTTACCACTGTCTATAACTCCCTGAAAGGTGGTTGTAGTCAGGTGCAGGTCGGTTTCTTCTCCTACGCAACCAGGACAAGATGACACAGTCTTAGGCTGTGACAAGAGAAGTTTAGGCTAGACATTAGGAAGAAGTTATTAACTGAAAGAGTTATTGGGCATTGGAATGGGCTGCCCAGGGAGGTGGTGGAGTCAAAAAGACTGGATGTGGCACTCAGGGCCATGATTTAGTTGATAAGGTGGTGTTAGATCATAGGTTAGGTCACAGGTTTGACTTGATGATCTCAAAGGTCTTTTCCAGCCTAGCTGACTCTGTGATTCTGTGCCCTGCAGGAACGGCTGGTGGTGGAGAATGCAGACTGGCTGGTCGTGGTGCCATACTGGGCTACCTGGCCCTACCAGACCCTGCTGCTGCCGCGCCGCCACGTCTGCCGCCTCCAGGACCTCAGTGACAGCGAGAGGGACAGTGAGTGGCTCCAAGCCTTGCTGTACCCCATCTCATGTCCCCTGGGCTTGACCTTTGTTAGGAGGCAGCCGTGCTGGTGCTGGAGGGCTTATGTCCTTGGGGTGGGGGCTTCTGGGCTTAGCTGAGGAGGGGAATGGCACCCCTGTTTTGTTAGGATAAGAGCTAGTTGTTTGGGTACTGCTAGTGGGACTCGTGTCCTTTTGGGGTGATGAAGCATATGGTGGTCCCTCCTTTTGTGGGGGCTTTTCCTGCTGCATTGCTCGGGCTCCCTGTGTGAGTGGGGAGGGATGGGAGTTACCAAGTGCATCCCTCCTGCCTGTCACTAATGTCCACCCAGGGAGAGGTGCTGCAGGTGACCCCACCGCACACCTGGCAAGCTGCTGGCCAGCTCAGGGTGTGAATCACTGTCACTTTTCCTGCAGGCCTGGCCTCCATCATGCAGAGGCTGCTCATCAAGTACGACAACCTCTTTGACGTCTCCTTCCCCTACTCCATGGGCTGGCATGGTGAGTGGCGTAGCTCCACAATCCTCTTATCTGCATCTCGGTCCCCTCCCTGCGGCTCATGCAGCACCTCTACCCCCTTCAGGAGCCCCAACAGGCTCCTACCTGAAGGAGGACTGCAGGCACTGGCAGCTCCATGCCCACTACTACCCCCCGCTGCTGCGCTCTGCCACTGTCCGCAAGTTCATGGTGGGATACGAGATGCTGGCACAGGCGCAGAGGGACCTCACCCCAGAGCAGGTGAGTGCAGCTCAGAGAGCCAGGGACCAGGGTGTGACAGCCCCTGACTGTCCCTTGTGCTGTGCCCTGCAGGCAGCTGAGCGCCTGAGGAGCCTCCCCGAGGTGCACTACAAGAAGAGGGCTGAGGAGGTGTGATGGGGAGCAGCAGAGCATCCATCGGATGTGAGTGTTAGGGGGGATATTATTGCTCTCCGCTACCTGAAAGGAGGTCATAGCCAGGTGAGGGTTGGTCTTTTCTCCCAGATAGCTAATGATAGGACAAGAGGGAACAGCCAAATTGTGCTAGGGGAGGTTTAGATTGAAGAAATATTCCCTAATATTCACTGAAGGGGTGGGCAGGCATTGGAACAGGCTGTCTACGGAAATGATGGAATCACCATGCTTGGAAGTACTCAAAAAATATGTAAATGTGGCACTTAGGGACATTATTTAGTGGTGGTGGGCTTGACGGTGCTGCGCTAGCAGTAGAGGTTTAAGATTGTATCATTTGGTGTGCTCAGTAAGGCCAGGAGTCAATTGGGAGTGGTGAGAACCGAGGTCTGGGAATTCACGTCAGTTGTGAGCCCCCTGAGTTCCCAGATTCTCCTGAACCTTGTCACGTCTTGGCTGGTTTGTGGGACTGGTTTTGCCTGTTTGGGGACTCAGAGCTTAATCCCGTGGCATCCTCCTGTAGGCGGTGTTGTTCCTTGTCTCTTTCACCATTCCAGGCTCTGTCTTCTGCCCCCATGACATGCTCTTACCACCGCTAAAGGGCTTACCCTCCTCACCAGTCCGGTCTCACTGGTGGGACTGGGAGTTCTTCTGCCCCGTGGAGGGGCACAACCCCCTGGACAATAAAACCTGGAAACAAAGTGCCTCTACCTGTGCTCTCGTGGCTCTCAGCCCTAGGTGGGAGGTTTGGGGTCTCTGCTGAAGACCCCCAGCGGCTGGTGGGGGGTAACACGGGGCTCAGGGGATGTGCTAGCAGCCCAATACCTGTTGCTCCTGTCCCTGCCTCTGCGCTGCCTCCTCTTCCTCCCTGGGGGGAGCTCTGAGTCTGTCTCTGAGTGCTGCTGGCTTGTGGAGGAGTGGGAGACAGGGAGGAGGAATGGATGCAGCCCAAGGCTTAGCCAGCTTCTGGGAGAGGGCTGAGCCCTGGCAGACTTGCTGCACAGAGGCTGCTGGCTGAGCTGCTCAGCCCTGGAGCTGTTCCTCTTCATCCTCTCTGGCTGGGACTGCTGGGCTGCAGCCCTCGTGCTGCCTGCTGCAGGTACAGGGGCTGCTGGGAGGCAGCCAGGGCTGTTTCACTCACCTGGAGCTGCCAGGGAGTCCAGCTCTGTTCCTGGTGCTGCTGCCCCTTCTCTGTGCCCACCCGTGGGGTGGGATAGCAGCAGTCTGGACCCTGGGCCAAACTGGGGGATGTTGTACTCACTGCTGTCTGTGCTCTCCTCCCTTTCCCTCCAGGAAAACCCTGGGACTGTGATGCCACCACAGCTGATGTGGGGGGATGCCAAGCACTATCTACCCTCATGTCTTCACAAATAATTTTTATTTGTAGCTAATGTGCCATTCCCACAACTCTCTAATGAGACCCCTCTCCTTATTAAGCCTGTGAGTGCGCTCCTGGGTGCTAGAAATACCTTGCAAGGAAAGAAATGCTCTCTTCCTACCTCCAAGACAACAGTTCATGGGGAGGGCTGTGTTTCCTGTGCCCCATCCATGTGCTGCCTCCCCATCCCTACCCATGGGGCTGGGACAGACAGAAGGGCCTCCTGGCCTGTGTGATGCTCAGAGCCACTGCCTTTGATGCTGGATGCCCTCCTACGTGCTGGTGCTATCTTTCTGCCTGATTGCCTCGTGCCAGAGGCCACAAACTGCCCCTCACCTGACCTCAGCACTCCCCAGGTGCTCCGGGTCTGTGGGGAGGAGCTGCTGGCTGACCCTTGAGCTTGGAGCCGTCATTGCACACAGCATCCCACACCAGGGCATCGGGGCTGCTGTGCTGGAAATCTGGCCTGATTCTGCAAATCTGCAAACTGATTCCTCTCCTCCTGGGACAAGCAGAGCCCGTTTGGTCTCCGCCACCATCCCGATCGCAGCCCTTTCCATCGCAACAAGTGCCTTCGCTCCAACTTCCCCGCTCGGTCCTGGGAAAGCGGCAACAGATTGACTTAAGTGTGGCAATGCAGCTCGGGGTAATTAGCCGCCGAAGCGGCTGTAACGAGGCTCGTCACCTCGCTGTACGCGCAGTTAGCTCTGATTTAATGGCCCGCGGCTCCCAGCCCCGGCTGCCGCGCCTCGGCCCGCGGCCGTAAATGCGGCTCGCACTTCAGTCAAGCGGTATTAAACTTTACAGTCGCCGTCTTTAAAAACGGGACTCTCTCCAATAAATCAGGGCAAAGTGGGATTGTAAATACCGAGGCAGGATCCATATTGCTTAATTAAACAGCGCCTAATGAACAGCCTGTTTGTTGTGTTGTGATTTAGGGTGGAGGCTGGGGAGGCTGTGTGTGCTGACAAAGGCTTGGTGCCCGTGCCAGGGTGCCCTCTGCTGCAGGTACCGCCTGCTCGGGTTTCTCTGCTGTTAAAATATCTCAGAGATGGCCTGAGAATTAGTTTGGGTTATTAAATAGATCAACCCCCCCCTGAAATCTGAAACAGGGTGAA
Organism: Drymodes brunneopygia; assembly: GCA_013400955.1. Lineage (NCBI taxonomy): Eukaryota > Metazoa > Chordata > Aves > Passeriformes > Petroicidae > Drymodes > Drymodes brunneopygia. The sequence continues at coordinate 78,503 of VZTZ01030478.1, read as the reverse complement.
AGCAGCAGTTAAAGGAGGAGGAGGAGGGGATACACTCAGGTGTGAGAGCTCTTCCCTGGTTGTGCTGAGCTCCCGTCTTCCTCACAACAGATTCAGTCTCCTCTTGCCCTCATACTTTTAACTTGTGCGTGGGACTATGAAAGGCTGGGAGGGAGCTGTGAGCCTTTCCTGTGGCACAGGGAAGCACCAGGGTGGTGCAAATGGAGCTGCCAGGGATGGAAAGGAATTACAATTCGTAGGAACCATCGCCGGTGTGCTGGAAAACCCAAAGCCTTTTCATTTTGGTAGTTGCAGTCCAGTTATAATTAAGAAGTGATTTATTGCAGGGAGATTAAAAAAGTCTAGGTGGTGAGAGATGAGGGAGTGGAGGGCCTGTGGGGTACCCAGCTGTTGTTCTTGACCTGGGAGCACCAGAGGGGAACTGAGGCCCATTGGGGTTCCCCATAAGGATGTTCCTCGATGCTATTTCATTTCTGCAGGGGAGCTATCAGAGACCTCGGGAAAAAGTATCTCTGTGACTGGGTCATCTTGTCCTGAGTCATCATCTCCCAGCACGAGGGCAGATACATCCTCGGCAATCGCTGCCCTGAGCTGCCCTGGAAAAATGAACAGGGCAGGTGGTGGGGAGAGTGAGAGGAACTCAAGCATGGAATTAATGAATTAAAATCCACTGGGGTCCTGTGGAGGTGTTTGCACCCTCTGTGGTGCATTAATGGGTCTGTGAGGGGTTAGGAAAGGGACAGAATGCTCTGTGCCAGTCTGGCACAAGCTGTGCCCTGCAAGGAGCAAGGGATACACTCAGTGGGGGATCCAGAAATGCAGAGATACTTGAGGGGGTGTGACCAGGAATTCGTTTTCATTTCTGTCCCATTTGCTGGTGCCACTGAAAGAAATAGGTCAGTCTGCCAAGGGATGTGGCTTCCCCAAAGCTCCTGGGGATTTGTCTCTACTGAAATGAGCCAATGTGCTTCTCTGGGTTGTAGCAGAGGCTGTGTCCCTCATCATGCCTGCCCTGCATGCTTGGGAGACCCAGAGCACCCCCAGCTCTGACTCTGACTCCTTCTGCGGCCATGGGTGATCCCTGGGAGGCTGCCCTGGTGGACAGAGACCATTTGGCACGAGCAGTTCATGGTACAGGGCAACTGCTAGAGGTACATTCATCACCTGTGGCTGAGTGTCCATGTCCTTGGCACCTGCCAAAGGCTGCAGAGCTGCAGAAAAGCTGCAGATCCTAAAGTCCCTGATCCTGCCCACCCCTCTTCCTCTTCCCCCTGCCTTCCAGTGCAGGTGAGACAATAAAATGTTGAGCAAAGGAAGTTAATCTGTGAGTAGTGTGCTCTAATCAGAAAGAAAAGTTACAAGTCAAGGCCTGCTGGCTCCTGCCATGCTGCAGTTTTACTGTCCTTTCTGATACCAGGTTAATGGCTGTCATTTTACTCCAGTTTTACTGTTTGATTTGCCCTCACTGTTGAGTTTCTCCTTGTCTGCTGCTGCCTGTGACTGAGGAGGGGTTTTGGCAATGGAAAAAGGAAGAAATTAGTAAATTTTTAGGGAGGAAGAGAGGAAGGATGAAAGGAAGAAATTGAGGAAAGGAGAGAGAAAGGAAGGAGAGGAGGGTGGGAAACAGGGAGGGAGAGAAGGCTAAATCTCTCCCATTTCTATTTAAGAGACATCATCAGGCACTTACCATGAAAACAATTAATAATTTTAAGCAGATACTAAACACTCTGGTGCCCTGAAGCAGGCAGGCTCCAAGCCGCGGGGAGATTTTGTGTGCCAGGAGAATGCAAATCAAAACCCAGATCCCTTTTAGATCTTTTCTTAGCTGGCCATGCAAGAGCAGCTGGGGCAGCAGACAGCACTCAGTTTGTCCTGGGCCACGTGGTGCATCTTCCCTGGGTTTGGCAGCTTCCTTGACAGGGTCTTTCCAAAGGGTTCAGACTAGCAGGAAACAATTTAGGAGGTGGCTTGGCACAATGTTTGAGGCAGCTGGTGTGTTTTCCTCTGCCAGTGGTCACTGAGTCCTTCCTGCAAGGCATTTTCAGAGCCCTTGGGGACCATGACTTGTGGGATGGCTGTTGTGGTCCCAGGTGGAGACAATGGGAGGTCTGGGTGCTGCCCAGCAAGCTCTGCATGGACTTTAGGATGGCAGCCCCAAGGGTGGAATTTAGTTGGTTAATCATCTGATAGCGCAGGTAATTCAATACTGTCACATTACAACATCCATGGGGTCAGTAAGCACTGGCCCCCTAAATTTCCTGCATGCCTGGTGTTGTGGGCTTGGGGCTTCAGCTCTTGGCAGTGGGGAGCTGTCATTGCAAGTGGTTTGAGCCTTTCCCATCCTGGGACCCCATCCCAGGGTCAGTGGCCTCTGCTTAGAGCAAGAGAAATAACAGGAGGATCCAGATTCCAGCTGGAATCAACCCAAACAAAACTATCTGGGGACAGAGGGGAGCAGGTGTGGGTGGGAGAGCAAGGGACTGCTCTGGGATAGGGGCAGCCAAAAGGAAGGTAATCTTTGACTGCAAAAGGGAGTTGTCCACCAGCAGTGGAGATGCTGAGAGAAGGCTGGAGCCCTTGCAGCACCCAGGATCTGGCATGGCTGAGATTGGGCACCCTGGCTGTGCCTTGCACATCCCTGCTGCTGGAGCCAGCTGTGAAAGCTCACAAACATCTGTGCCTGCCCCGTGGGGAGGGATCTCCCTTCATCCTGATGTTCCAGAGAAGAAATCTCTACATATTTGCTAATTATCATGAGTGATGCTGAGAAATCTGCTACAAAGCCCCAGGAGCAGCAAGGCATTGCAATGCCAGGACGGACCCGAGGTGGAAAATTATCCCCTGCGGTGTGCCTGGGCATGAGGTGACTCCTGCCAGAAGCAGAGCCCTTGGGAGAGAGGAGGAAGTGGAGAGATACTAATTAGATGCTAATAAGCAAGTAATTAGTATGTCTCCAGCCTCTTTGGTGCCCCTGGGGCTCCCTTGCCCAGCTCCAAGCCAAACCACCTGCTTCAATGTACCTGAGGTGGTTTGAGCCTCACAGGATATGGCTGGAGCAGGGAAGAACCAGCTGCTGCTCCCCACACACACTGACTGTTGCTCGACCACAACAAAATGTCTCATGAAACAAAACTCGACAGATAAAACCCTGAAGTCCATTTGCAGCCTGCTTGTTTTTAGTGTTTAATCCCTCACTTACTTTGCCCGCATTTGTCTCCATCTCAGGGCAGCTCCTCCAGTCCCTCATGGCTTTGTGCTTGGGCGGGGAGACAGAATTCCTGGGCTGCTTGTGCTGTCCCTGTGGAAAAGGTGCTGCCCCCTCTTGTGCCTCAGTTTCCCCACAGCTCAAGCAGGATCAGTTGCACAGAGGCCAGACCCCGTTGCCTGACCAGACAGTGGGAGCCCCTGTGACAGCCCTGCAGATGCCCCTGGGCTTTTGTAGGATCCTTGGGACACCCTCAGTGTGACACCCTTGCAGATCCTCTGGCACAGATCTTGAAGATATGAAGAGAAAGGTTTTCCAGCCCTGGGACTGGTGGCTGCCCCAAAACAATGCTGGGCAACAAACCCCTGGGTTAGCACACCCAAACTGCCGGCTTAATATTTAATTCACACAATTAAAAAAAAATAAAATCTAACTTTAATTTAAATTTTAAAATCAAATATTTAATTCTCACACAGACAAGAAACAGAGTGAGAGTGAAGCCAGGATGGGTCCCCAGGATGCCAGCTTGCTTTTTAACCCTTCCCATCCTACTTTCAAATTCCTCGTGGGATCAGAGATGCTCAAAAAGCATCTGTCTGGTTCCAGCTGCTTCCAATGCGCTTCAGTAACAGCAGGACCCTGCTCCATCACAGCCCGTCAGGTCACCTCAGAAGTAGCAGATCCATTGGCACAGGAGAAAAGGAATGACCCCCAGCCTCTGCTGGGGTCTGAAATTCCCTCTGCCCTGGAAAGGACTAGCCGACACATCAGGAACTTGGAATGATTATGATAAAACCTGTGGGACACCAAGGGCATCACTATGATTTGTGCTGTCTAAATGTTAATCAGAATAATAATGCCTATTGAGACAGCTGTTTTAAAAGGCTGTGATGTCGGAGTAAAAATTCCAATAAAACTCTATTAGCCCTTCCTCGTTACACTAATGGTGCCTGCTGCTAAAAGCCCCCTGCTATAGACACCCGTATTAATGGGCTTATTACAGGAAATAAAATCTGAGGCTGAACATTACAGTGAAGCCTGATTAATTCAGCAAGGTAATCTTTTTTTTCTTCCCCCTCCTCTCTGCCTGTTCTTTTTCTCCCCCTCTTTATTTAATGAATGTACTTCTTGAACTGCCAACTTTTGAGCTTTTCATGGAGTTTGGGGATGATTTTAAACTGATCTCGTTCACAAAGAGATGAATCTTTGAGCCAGCTCCTGGTGCAAATGTGGGGGAAGGCTTCTCAGATATCTCCATCAAACCAGGGAAGAGGAAAAGCAGCCAGGCTTGGAGTGAAGAGGTTAGAGGGGGGAACAATGGATATCCCAGGGATATCCACCTGAAGTGGTGGCTTGTGGGCTGGAACAGCCCATTGCTTGTCACCAGGCAGGTGCATGTGACTTTGGCCAAGGTGAAGCTGCTGGGAGCAAGCAGCATCTGCCCCCAGCTGCTCCTTCCCATCCTTTCTTGTCCTGATTTATCCTCTTTTGGTGTCACCTCTGTCCCTGCAGGAAGGTTTGCCTGGGTCTCAGTTTTGCAGGTGCCATCCCAAACCCAGTGTGGTATCACCTGGCGAGGCTGGCACCCTGGGCTCATGCTGAGAGGCAGAAACACTCTGACAGACGCACCACTATTCATTCGGGCTATAAATAACTCCCATAAAAATCCTCTTCTTAGCCTTTTGTGTTCAGCCAAACCCTGCCAATGGGAAAGGAGACGGCATCTATTTTATGGGCGGCTGGAAGCCGGCTTTGCATTTTTCTGGCTCACGTAATCCCACAGGTACCCTCGTTTCTTTTCTTTTTTAACAGACTTTTGATTCACATTCCTCCCAGCCAAGTTTAATTATGGCTTCAGCTCCTATGCCCAGGGAGAGGAAGGGAAGAGGGCAGCTCTGCTGGCCTGTGGAAGGACAGGGAACATGGAGCAAGAAGGAGGGAGGGAAAGAGGAGAGCAGGATGGAGGGAAAGCAGGAAGGAGCAGACAGGCTGCAAAGAAGGAAGGAAGAAGCAAAGGGAAAAAAAAAGGAAGGAAAGTGGAGCCCAGGTCTGTGCACATCCTGGGATGCCCAGAAGGGTAGCCAGGTCCCAGACTGAGTAATGACTGCATTTACTGATTTTTTTAATGAACCACAGCAAGAAGCTCTGAATGCTGTGGGCTTTTGGAGTGATTGGACATATTGGGTGATGGGCTATCAAGGTCTGGAGATCCTTGGTCTTAATTCCACACGGGGATGTTGCAGTCATACATGGGGCCGACATGCTACAGGCTGTTAATGATTTAATTATAAGGTAGGGATGTTGAATTGCACTGGCAAGAAGATGATGGTGGGATTGCACAGACCCTGCCAAGCAATCCTCAGGGGTCTGCAGGTGGGGCTGGAGTTGAGGTTTCCCTCTGGGGATCTGTGGCCTCCTTACCTTGGGAAAGATGGTGTTCTTGGACTGGGGATAGCTGGAGATTTTTTCCCTACCCCGCCTGTGCCCACCATGCCTGTCAAGGCAAACACGCCGTTAACAGCAGGGGTCTCTTCTGCCCTATACAATAGCACAGCCAATGCTCCCTTACTTACTGTCCACCCGAAAACCAGGATGCCTTCCATGTCATTAGTCCTTCAGGTTTGATGGATAGGTTCTTGCTGTGATCTCACCACCACCACACCCTTATCAGTGCCATCTGGCAGTGAGGATGAGGATCAGCATGGGAAACCCTGGGATGAGGGAGAACACTCTGGGGAGTGGGAAGAGGGGACAAAAGCATACAGATGGAAGGGAAAAAAAAGGCGAAGAAATCAATTTAGTTACAATAAAGCCTCTTACTGTATTAACTGCTAATCCACAAATACACAAACACACAGAGGGAGTCCTTGGAATAAAGGCATTTAATTAAGCTATTTGCTTGAAGCTGGCTCTGAAAGGTCTGGCACGATGGAGGAACAGGCACAGCAGGAACCTCGTGGGAGATGCTTGCCAGGGCCATTGGTGACCTTCCCTCTTGGTTCAAGGCCATGGAGCAGTGCTGTCCCTTTCACAGGGACAAGGCCCACCCTCCAACAACATCTGGATCTCTCTGGACTTGTCTGGGGAGAATATCTCCTGGCTCCCCATGGATACTGAGGAGCTGACTTTTCATGATGTTTCCCATCCAGCTGGGGTGTGAACTGTTGGCATCATGGGCCCATTTGCTCTTTCCTCCTCTCCTTTTCCTTGAAGGGAGGGGGCCGCAGTCAGGGGGGTTATAACTCTTCTCTCCTCTCATTTGATCTGCCAGCGGGCTCAGCAGGGGGAAGACCCTGTCTCGGCAGGCTGCCCATGAGATAAAAGGCAGAGAGGGCCAAGCCAAGACATTTTTTCCACTGTTCCCCCCACCCCTTCTCCCCTTCCTCCATCCCCCTGGTTTTCTTGGCAAAGGACGAAACAGGGAAATGAGCACGCTCCTTTCAAAGCCCTTCTTCTTTCAATATTGAACCAGGCCTGGATTCCCTTCTGGATGCCTGATTGCTGGCATTCCCATTCCCCATGCAGCCTAAACTGTAACAGCTGAGGGCTGGGGATGCTGTCGGGGGACTGCAAGCACGTGTGGGGAGGCTATCAGGGAAACACCAGCCTCCTTGCTTCTCATCCTAGTACTGGGGCTGTGCTGCATCCCATGGACACCCGGCCCCGTGGGCTCCCTCGGCCCCATTGACACTTTTTGCCTCCGGAGTTCTGCTGCTCTGACATGTCACGAGTTGTGGGGTCTCTGCTCCTGGCCGGCTCATGCGTTTTAAGATGTTTGGCTGTGTCACTGTGTCCTGCAAAGCCTGTGCTAGCGTGGGCCATGGGAACCAGCTCCACTGTCCTGGGATTCTTGTTAAGCCTTGGGAATCCTGTCTGGCCCTGAACTGGGATGAAAGCCACCCCAGGAAACCTGGCAGAATGCAGCCCAACTCCCACTTTCTGCGTTGGACTCAGCAGAGTGTTTAATTTTAACTTTTTCCAGAGATTTTCTTTTGATTTCACTCTTTTCCATTTGATTTTCTATTTTGAAGGAAGATAACGATCTTGCATTTCCAAATGAAATCATTTGGCACCTGGGTGGGGTGAGGGAGAAAAGATTTATTTTTCATTTAAAGCTGTTGAAACAGGATAGCTAAAATATTGCATGTCTTTTTTTTTTTCTTTTTTTTTTCCCAGAAGGTTTTTGGAAAGAGAAATTTGTTTGAAGTGACCTTTTCTTAGGAATTGTTTTGATGAACTGGCATTTTCTGGATGAAAAAGCATTTCTGCCCAAAGTGCCTGGCCCTTCCCGAAGAAAAGGGCAGGAGCAGAGGGGCCATGTGAGCTGCAGAGGGAGAAGGATTGGTTTTGGGATCTCCCCCATCGTCTGGGGAGGATGCTTGGGGTGTTGTGGCAAATTTGGTGCCAGGACTGGGGCATAATGACCAAGGTGGTGGGGACAGCTCTGATGTGGTGGCTCTCTGGGGCTGCTGGTGAGGGGAGTCCCGTGCTGCAAAGCAGCAAGGATGGTGAGGTTAGATGGGACAGCCCAGATCTCTCTAATTCCTCCTTATCAACCCTTTAGCATCTCTCATGTCTTTATCATGCTTGTGTAACTTCCCAAGGAAGGAGGGCAACCCACTGGTGAGGCCTTAGTGTAAACCTTTAATTAGCAACCACTTCTAGTTATGCTTGAGGGCCTTCGAGGCAGGAGGATTTGGATTTGTGAAGGCACAGCAGGGACGGAGAGCTGCTGGGTGTGATCCTGGGATCACACAGTGCTCTTCCTGGGAGAGTCTCCCATTAGCACGTTCCCCATACCCAGATCCTGGCAATGCATATTCACTGGCGCTGGAGAAGCACAGAGTGCCTCTGCTCCAGCATGATCCTGCCTTACCTCCACAGTTGTAAAAAGCTTTTCAGCTTCAGCAGCCCAAGGACTGATCTAGACATCCCATGGGACAGCATCCAGATGCTCTGCAGAGCTGCTGCCCCCAACCAGGGGCCCACAGGGTCAGTGCAGCCCACACCCTCTCCACTCCCAGGAGGGTTTAATCTTCTCTCCTGCATCCCGTGTGCATATGAGATGGGTGGGAGTTGGGGATACCCCAGGAGACACTCTGTTGGAGGTTGTTCCCCTTCTTTAATCCCATTTGGATGTCCTCATTTGCTGCTTTCCTGCACATCTCATGTGGCATGTCAATCCACTGTCGCTCTGGTTTATTAATCAGAGTGTCAGGCAGGGGCAGATCAAATGGCTTACAAGAACCTAAGCACGTTACAGCAACGCTATTATCTCTCTCCACTAAAATTCGTAATCTCCATGAAAAATTAGAGCAGGCTGCTCTGACAAGCCCCATTCTCCATATGCCCCACGAGCAGGACCCTAATTATTTTACCTTTCTTTAACTCTTTATTAATCCCATCCTCCACCAGCCACCTGTTATTTTGCCTGGGATTCATGCATTAACAAAAGAGATTGGCTTCACACATGCTTTTAAAGCCCTTGTGCTTGCAGACTGCCAGTGTGAGACTGCTCTACTTGCATTGAGACACCTGCCAGAGAGGCAGGCAGCTGCTTTTGTGGGGTCCCTCATGCTTTTTGGGGTGGCCTTGTCTGGAACAGTGGCAGTGTCTGAGGATCCTTCCCAAGGTACCCAGCAGGTGGTGGTGATGTATAAGTAATTCCTCACAGCCTTTTCTTATCGGAGGATTTTAATGTTTTATTCAGCTGCAGGTTGATGTTATCCATCTCTCGGGCTTCCAATGGGGGCTCACCACATCATAAGACTTTCTTTTAATATTTGCTAGGCTGGACACAGGCAGTGTTTGGTTCTTGTTCCCCTTTTTGTGCTCTCCAGACTGTGCCATGTGCAGACTTTCATATGGATGAAAAACAAGCAAAACCTCTTATCACACCTGCAAGTCTAGTTGACACAGTCTTTCCACTCTTTGACTGCATTTAATATCTTTTATTTAACATCTTTCAGCACTTTACAGTAGGACCAAACCAATACAATATCCATAATTCTGATTTTGAACGGATGGTGTCTGGAGGGAGAGAAATAATCGGCTTGGGACAGGGAGGATGCTGTGGATGTACCTGGGCAGAGAGAAACGTGGGTGGACTAGGAAGCTGGGGTGGTCTTGTCCACTCTCTGGGGGTGAGAAGCAGTGCCATGGTTGTCACCTAGTCCCTTCCAGGTGGCTGTTGGGACAGCTGTTGTCCCCTGGGGAAGGCACTGGGACAGATCCTGGGAAAACTCACTAGTTTTCCTAAGAGCTGCAGCCAAGCTGGACCAGAGGAACATGCTGGGGCTGGAGGTGGAGAAATCAGGAATGTGCCCGCCAAAATCTTTGGTCAGGGTGTCCAGAGGAGGGGCAGAGGGGAACAGAGGGCATGCAGATGGGTTGTGCTGGGCTGGAGCCTGTCTGGGTGTTGGTGGAGGGCTGGGACTGCAAGGGCTGGGTCCAGCTTGGCACTGCTGGGTTTTCTGCCCCATTCCATCCCAGGGATGCTGCGTCTCCCAGCTGCACCACATGGGCATCAGCTGAGGGGCACAGTGCTCCATCTCACTGCCCTCCAGCATGGAAATATCCACAGGTACCGAGGGAATTTTTATTTCTAGGAGCCACCTACTTCCTTAGAGAGGCCAGAGGTGTTCTCAGATTCTCCATCCTGAATGACTGACCAAATACCACTGCTTTGCGTGGGAAGTAACTGGTTCCTCTTTGCTTTTTACTCTCTGCCACATTTATGTCCAGGTGTTTAACTCTGATCTTGGATCGATTTAAACTTATCCGTTTTTTCTATGACAAGGGCCTCTGAGATGATGAAAAATTGACATGGTGTAATAGCAGAGAAATGTCTTTGGATCTGCAGCCAATCTCTCCTGCAGCGTAGAAATGAAGCCCTCCAAACACTACAGAACATTTGAGCAAATTCAATAGTTTCTCATTTTTATATAGGTATATATATATATGTGTATGTACATGTGCATAACTCCATAATACTCATATTAATATTCTCCACCCATTTCATTGCAGCATCTGGCCATCAGAAATGCAGTTCCTAATGCTGTGGGCTAATGGGATATGTTTTTATTTGTCCTTGTTATAAAATAGGTACCTCCATATTAACTTTGCAGGGCATTATATTGATGTAGGGCAGTAAACTTTATGGCAGATTTCACAACCCTGTTAAGTGCATCATCTTAGGTTGTAATATCTATCTGGGAAGACAAGTGAAACTCTTGCCAGCTATTCATGCCTGGGGAGGTGGTGTGAAGCTGGAGGATGAGAGAAAAAGTGGTGTTGGTACCTGCAGGATGCTGGGGTGTGCAGGAGGCTCTCCAGACCCAGGGAAAGGGGTTTGCCCGCTGCTCTTTGGCTGCTCACAAAGTCTCAGTGAGCAGTGTCTGAGCCAGCAGTGATTGCATCCCTCGGGGTTCTGGCTGGCTGCTCCAGGGACTGTTTGCTCTGCTGTCCTCTCCCCCTGCCTCTCACACCCCCAGTAAATCTGAAGCTATGCACACTGTGGCCGCTGGTCACAGATAACTGCTTAGCTTAAATCCTGCTTGAATTCCCCTGGCTTATCTGCTAAATGGGATCTTGGTTATAAATAGAGTCCTGCAGACATGAAGGTCTATTTGGGCAGGGGCTTGTTTGGCAAGGAGTTTTACACAAGTTTGAGCAAATTGCTGGGGAAAAGCTGAGAGATAATAACATGGAAAATGATATTAAACTGGCTTCTCTGCTTCCTCCTTATCCCTTAGCTGTTAGCAACTCACCAGGAGAGTACAGCTCTCAAGCAGACGAGGCGTCACGGGTCTCCACAACTCCAGTCCAGCAATTGCAGCTGTGAAAAGCTGTCTCAAAGACAGGAAAAGGAGAGAAAGTCACCCTCATGTGTGCCCCCATAGCTCCCTCAGAGAGGGGTGGCTCTGTGCAGGGTGGAGATGAGCTCCATGGCTGTTGAGGCACAGAAGCTGCAGGGATGCTGGCCCTCCTCCCCTAGCTCGTGGTGGCTGGCTGCCATCACTGTCATCTAATTGGGATGCTGATAATTATTAGTGTTTCATGATTTAATTTTCTCCTCATTACAGTCTCTGCCTCAGCCTCACTGGCGCTGAGCAGATCTTTACAAAAGGCTGTAGGAGTTGGAGGGGGTGATCCACAGCCTTGCGGGACACTGGTGAAACCAGATCTGATGCAAGCTTGGGGGGACCAGGTCAAAACCCCATAGCTTTGGGACACAGTGAAGACCAGGCTGGGCAGTGGATTAGCAAGGCTAGGCCTGCAACAAGTCAGAAGAATCCTAATTCTTCTGAAAGGCTCTGGGGGATGAGTTCAGCACCTGCAAAAGGCAACTATCGGGGTGAGGTGTGTGCAGGAGAAAAGCTTTGTTGGTGTGTGTGTGTGTAACAAAAATTGAACAGCAACTCAGAGTGTTACAGGTCAAAAACAGCCAACAAATTTATTTATATGGGTTAGCATAGGATAAATGTTGTGTGGGGAAATCAATCTGCTGGACAGGACAGTTGGTCAGTGTCTGGAGGTGATGGGAGTCTCCATCACAAGGGTTTTTGCTGTTGTGTCTTCAGCTGGGCCAGGAAAATCTGCCAAACATTATCTTGCTCAGTTCTTACAGCCTAGCCAGCCATGATCCTACCTGAGCCCCCAGAGCATGCATAATTCAGTACCATAGACACCTCAAGTACGTGAAGAACATCTCTTAAATCCCTTAACTGCATACAGAGGACAATCCTACATGACCATTCCTAGTGATGACCTGCAAACCTCTTGTTTGACACAGGGAGGTCACTGCTGCAGCAGAGATGCTTTAAGACTTTCCTCTTGGGATGGAGATTATCCCTTTCGGGTGCACAGATAGGGCAGGACCATCTGAAATTCCTGCCTGGAAGGCTCCTGTAAGAATTAGTCAGATAGTTAATTGTGAAGTTGCCATGAGGGCATTTGCAGCCAGCATGATTTTTCGGGACTTATTCCATCCTTTTGCTTGCAAAGCTTTTTAATTTCTTTCCCTTGTCTGGTGACCAAACCCCATCAGGGAAGAATCAGGTTTTCCTGACCCTTGGAGCCTTGGGGTGCTGCAGGGAAAGGACATTTGAGCAGATATTGCTAGCTGGAATGTGGTACCAAGACCTTTCCCTGTGCACAATCCAGGACTCGGCTGCCAGATAAGCTTTGGTTTGGGCCAGATTTTCCCCAAGAGCAGAGAGATAGGTAGGAGAGGGACGTGGTGGCAGGGAGGCTTGGAGTAGCCTCTGTCCAGGTCAGTGCAAGCACAGATTGATGCCAACACTGTCTGGCACTGGGCTTGAACCAGGAGCATGGTGTGGTACAAGTGGGAAACGAGAGAAGCAGCTTGACAGAGGGCAATTTGGGTAAAACAGCATCAGGAGTGTCAAAATAGATTTGTTTCCAATATAGAAAACACCTCCCCAGGGAGCATGAGGGAGACTTAGGAGTTGTTAGTTTTGGACGAGAGAGGCAGAGAATTTGATCTGCGAACAAAGGGGAACTGGCAAAGCTGACAGCTTTTGCTCTGATTGCTTTGCTTCTTCTGTGCCGGGCTATGCCTTTTTTTTTTTTTTAATCCTTTAATTTTTTTGCCTTTTAATTTATTGAAATGCTCTGGATCTCAATTCACTTTCTTTGCTCTTTACTTCTTATTGCTTTGGCTGAAACTTTAAATCCCCAGTATGACTGGGATCAGGGCAAGAATAAAAATATCCCATGGAAAAACAAACCAGCCCAAGGACATGAAAACAAGCTGCAGTGTTTCTGATGTTCAGTTTTGGTAGCAGAGGATGGGTGTCTCCTGGGAGCAGGACAGGGACGTGGGGATGGAGGGCTGTTGCCAATGCCATGCCAGGGGTGGTCAAGGTGAATTGGTGGGCTGCACTCTGACTCCTAAGGATCAGAGTCTCTGCTAAAATCATCTGCCTGACTTGAAGGGCAGGATAAAGGAGAAATCTCCCTGCCAAGGGGTGAGGCTGGAGGCTTTTTCTAAAGCTAGGAAAGTGCCAAGAAGGAAGCCTTGCCTTGTTAAATGTCCTCTGAGAGCTGAAGGGATGTTCAGTAGTAGCTGCCAAGCCACCTCCTTGCCTGATCTTGTCTTTTCAGAAATGAAAATCTTTTTTCACAGGGGGAAACTGAGGCCCAGGGCAACGATGTGGTATCAGTAGGTGGGGAAGGCTTGGAGCAGCACCCCACATTCCTGGGCATCAGCTGTTTTCCCTCTGTGCAGATAGCTTGTGTAGTCAATGTGTCACATTACTCTCCTTTCATCAGCCTGAAATTACCATTTGTTAAAAGGGGAAAGAAATACAAATCTTCAAGAAGCCACTCAGGCTGTTATCCGAGGCTTGTTTCTTTTTTCGTTGGTTTGGGGGTTTTTTTTTGGTTGGCTTTTTTCTTTTTCTTTCTTTTTTTTTTTTTTAATCAAAGGAACAGATGTTTCTTTTTGATATTAAATGGGCTGCAGGGCTGGATCCTGGTCTTGCTTCCAGCACTGTGTATCTGGAGCGAAGCAGAAGTCCCTCCAGTGGTGAGGGGTGCTTCTCTGCAGTGCCTGACCCCTGGAAATTTTGGGAAAGGGGCTTTCCCCTCTTTGTGGCACCTTGCTATTGATTACATTAGTAACAGATGCATTTACAGCCTGCCTGCTTTGGAGTGGCTCTGGGTATATTTATCCTTCCTGATTGCTGTTTTGTCTACGTCAAAACAGGGCAGGTTTAGGTTTTCTGCAGCCTCCTCATGTGCCTTTGGCTCAGTTCTCTTTCAATGGTGCTTTTCTAGCACTGCCCATGGCTGCCACTCAGAGAGACTCAGGATGGACCACTACAGCTCATATCAAGAATTTCCTGGGGAAAACCATTTCCCAACAGGATCCCACAGCCCTGCTCAACCTTAACCTTTCTGTCAGTGTTGGCAGGTGCAGACCAGCCTCCTGCAGCACCTTGTGTGCAGGGACTGGTTTGTAAGATGTTTTTCTGCAGCAGTTGGGCTGTCGTCACCTGTCTTGACCCTGCTTGCATTTCTACTCCAAGAGATGTGGTGAGTAACTATCTGCCCTGCCAATGACCTTGAAGCACAGGGCCAGGGGCTTGTGTTCAGATGAAACCTCCTGCATGTCCTGCATGGATGTGGTCTGTTGTCAGGGTCTGATTCTGCCAGCTGCAGTCTCTGGTCTGTGTCACAATTGGATTTAGCTCCTGGTAAACAAGATGAGAAAGCTGGAGCTCAAAGGATGTGGAAGGTTGGATCCTCAGGGCTGAATTTTGTCATTGCTTTCCCCCAAAACAGGTGATTCTCTACAGATCACACTGGCATCTCCTTGCAGGGTATTGGTGCTGAGCCTCAGGAAGGAGCTCAGCAATGCACAGTGCTGAACCTCACCATCATCATCCTCATCATCATCATGCAATGGGGCTCCGGGAGGCCAGGAGCTGCAGCACATGGACAGATGCCTGGTGCAGGGAACAGTTCTTGAGTCCTGTCTCCTCAGGGCTCCCTGTCCTGCAAAGAGAATAGATTCACCCCAGAAATGCCTCATCCTGGGCTCAAGAGAGTGAACTTCATGATCACCCTGCTTCTTTGAGGAGCAGCATCTCAGGGCTGTCTGCTGTGTTTCTACTGATTTTGACACCTAATCTGAAAGAGAGGAACCCTAATTTGAGAGGGATGTGCTGGCCTGGAAAGTGCATGAGCACTATTCCTGGCCACACTGCAAGCAATGGTCTCCACGCCTCCAGCACCACAGATGTCCTGACAAAGCCCCCACTGCTCTCTGAGGACAGTGGCCACTTTTCAGAAAAGGTTATGGACTCCCTGATCAATAGCTGAAGACTCTCACTGCTGCACATCAGGGCTGAGGTATGGGGACTGTGGCTGGTTAGGTACAGAAAAGAGCTCTGGACTGCATCAGAAGCATCTAAGATGTCAGATTGTCTTTAATCATGAAAATACAAAAGCAGGAATCTAGTCTGACTGCTTGGTCGTGCTGAAATAATAGCTCATTTAGAAGGTGGAATTTAGTCTGAAAGAAACATTTTTGGTGTGTATTTATAACAGGCAGGCACAGGGAATCTATCTACACTGCATTTAATTTCTTTCACAAGCTCCTTTGATCCAGACATTACTGTCCAGGCAAAACTGGCACAAGTTCCTTCGCAGGCATGACCAGCCATGCTGCTGTGAGCTGCCCAGCACTGGAACTGAGAGTGGATTCATTTTAATTGAGTGTTTGGGCTAGCTACACCAGCCAGAAATCTTGCTTCAGCTTGTCACCGTGAGCTCATTACCTCCAAAATCCAAAGCCTTGCCTGCCTCACAGGGATGGAAAAATAGGGCACTTGCCAGGAGCCTGCAGCAGGTCTCAGCCACAGCGTGTTGGGTGATGTACAGGGCAATGCTGGGATGGGATGGGGTGGACACCCAGTTTCACTGGAATGGAGTCAGGGAGGTGTTTGTGCAGTCCTTTGAATGCCCATGGGATGTGTGGAGTAAAATCCCTGAAGAGAAGGGGATGGATTCTGCATTTCCAGCATATTATCATTCTGTCTGCCCCAGGGCAAGCAGGAGGACCATAAGCCCTGGGAAAATCAGCTGTTCCTTCCCTTTGAAGGCAGGGAGATGACTGCAGGAGTCACTGGTCCTGCTCCAAACTCCTCCTGCCATGGCCTTCAGGGTACAACTATTTCTGCAAAGAAGGAGAGACACTGTTAAAGGGTGGCCCATTTTGAACACATCAGAGCCAAGCTGGACCACAGATCCATCTGGGAGGGAAGAAAAACACACTGCCTGGGCCCCTCCAGCAGCACATGCCTAGCACATGCCCAGTAAAGCCTGCTCCCTCTCCCAAATATTATTTCAGCCTACCACAAGCTCTGAGTTTGCTGGAGCATGGCAAATTCAGCTGCTGACCACTCCTTGCACTATGAGACAGTGAAGAATACGTTTATTCCCTCTGCACCTTCTCCATGCCTTTAAGGACTATTATTTTCCCCGGCTGTACACAATCTCTTTTCCAGGCAACTGGAACCACTTAACCAATTCCTCCTGGTGCAGAAGCTTTCCCAGATCTTGGATTGTCTCCATTTGGGGATCTGGGAGAGCAGGAGCATACACGCTGTCCATGTATACAGATTTACATTGTTACATGGTGATGTTAGTGTTGTTCTATTATTTCCTGACAACTGGTACGACTCTCCAGAGCAGCAGCACCCAGCTCATGGGGTTTGGCAGTGCCCCAAATAGTTCATTTTCATTGTGTAAATCAACCTTGTATCTCATTTGTCATCTCATTGATAAGCAGTTTTGGCAGGTCCTTTGGCAGCTTTTAGAAATCAGGTTACCCTAAACACGTGGTGCTGGCAGAAGATGTCACCTCAGTGTCTACACCCTTCCCTGATTAATTCATGCACAGACTGAGCAGTGCAGGTGCCTGCTCCCTGCCTGAAGGGCTGAGAAACTGGCCATTCATCCCGGCCTGTTTGTCCCTTTCTACCTGGGAGAAAACCTCCCTGCTCTTCTGCCACCACCTCAGCTCCCTTAGGGGTCGTTCTGCTGCTTGTCTGCAGGTTTGTTTTGAGATCAGCCACAGAAAGGTTTGCAGGACAGGAGCCCTTCCAAACCAGCTTGCAGTGTGTTTGAGTAGAAAAGGTCCTCTGCTCTGCTCTGCTGTGGGCTTGTCCTCAGCTGATCACCTCCTGCATCTGGGGAGGAATAACCCCATGCACCAGCACAGAATGGGGGCTGACCAGCTGGAAAGCAGAAGGAGAAGAACCTGGGGCTCCTGCTGGAAAACAAGCTATCCATGAGCCAGCAGTGCCTGGTGGCCAGGAGGGCCAGTGGTGTCCTGGGGTGCATCAGGAAGAGCATTGCAGCAGGTTAGGGAGGTGAATCTGCCCCTCTGCTCAGCCCTGGTGAGGCACATCTGGAATGCTGTGTCCAGATCTGGGCTTCTTAGTACAGGAGAGACATGGAGCTCCTGGAGTGGATCCAGTAGAGGGCTGGGAAATTATTAAGGGTCTGGAGCATCTCTGTTATGAGGAAAGGCTGAGAGAGCTGGGCCTGTTCAGTCTGGAGGTGACTGAGAGGGGACCTCATCAATGTACACAAGTATCTGAAGGGTGTGAGAAGATGGAACACTCTCTTCCCAGTGGTGCCAAGCAATAGAGTATGAGGCAACAGGCAGAAACTGAATATGAGGAAGAACTTCTTTACTGTGCAGGTGACTACACACTGGAACAGATTACCCAGAGAGGCTGTGGACTCTTTCTCACTGCAGGTGCTCATGCACTGTCTGGATGCAATCCTGTGCCACGTGCTCTAGGATGGTGGGGGTGCTGGGACCAAGTAGCCCTCTGTGGTACCTTCTAACCTGACACATTCTGGAATTCTGTGATTCTGTGAGCTCATGGTCCTGCAGACTCTGCTGCTCCTGAAACAGGGACCCTGAGGCACCCTGAAGGAGGAACTAGTCATTTTTGTGGTAATGGCAAATTGATGTTCATACTCTTTTCTGTCTGTCTTATTGTGTATTTACACTTAACCTGCCACAGGCTGTGCTCTTTTAAAATTCCTTAGTTGAACAAGCCTTCAATATGTGAAATCTGCCTCCTTTCCTCCCTTGCTCTGCAGTTTTACCCTGCTGGCCTTTCAAAGATCTTTTTCTGCGAGGAGGAATGTGCCCATGCTGAGCCTCCAAAAGGCTGTTTTTATCCAGTACCCATGCTTCCTGCACAGAATTCATCTCTTTGGCTCTTTATCTAGTTTTGATTCTTTTTAAGGAGTGTCCTCATGGCAATCTCATTCCCTTTTCTCAAGGAAACACAGATTAGGGGGATTTTGCCATCAATGCATGTATGTGATGGGCACCTTATGTGTGGGTTGTGGGCACTGTTGGCTCAGAGCAAAGTTTCATGGCTTCTTTTGTGAGTTCAGAGACCAAGTGCTTTGTGCAAAATCCTCTCTAGCAACAAAAATATGTCAGCATCTCACAGGGAAATAGCCTAGGACCTCTAATTTGGTTTGAGAGACCTCCTGAAGCCACAGTAAGAAGGGATTCTGAAGCTGTTCTTCTAGAAATTGCCAACAGTGTTGTATTCATTAATTTCCTCATGGATTGTCGAGCACTGGAATGGACTGCCCAGGGAAGTGGTGGAGTCAACATCCTGGGAGGTGTTCAAGAAACCATGGACATGGCCCTTAGTGCTGTGTTCTAGTGGGCAAGGTGGTGATTGGTCAAAGGTTGCATTCATTGATTTGAAGGTCATTCCTGACCTGAAAGAGTCTGTGATTCCTCACTGCCTCCCATTCCTCCCTCAGGAGAGGTCTGTTTTTCTCTCTGGACCCATAGCAGTGAGGGTTGGCTGGCCCTGCACTGCAGCAGGGTGCAGCAGACACCCCTATGTGCCTTGCAATGGCTGCATGGCTGCTCTGTCAGAAGAGGAATATTGTGTCCTGCTGGATCTGTGAGGCCTCTGTGATCTTTTGAAGGGAAGTGGCACTCCAGGTGGCAAAAATTGTTGGGTACCTGTGGAGGAAATGTGCAGTGGACCTTCTTTTCGTTTTCTTGTTATCAACAATTTTCTTGTAATCAACAATTGTAACTTTGCAGCTTGCAATATTTGAGCCTGTTTTCCTGCCCTGGGCAGTCCCCCATCACCAGCCATGCTGTGCCAGGAATTCTCCCCTGGCACCGCTTGTGCTTGCAGCAGACCCAGAGCAGAGAGGTAAGTTTTCATGGCAGCACCATGGCTGACAGGATTTACCAGATTTCCCTGTGAGACAGCATTGGTTTGCCCTACAGCAATGTTTGCTGCATGCTGCTGGTCCTCATGGCTCCTTTGGAAACCAGAGTGAGCGTAGTGAGCAGGTGAGGGTGGAGTGCCCCAAGGACTGGGTTCGGCTCTGCCGTGGCTCCCTCGGGGACTGCATGGTGAGGTTTGTATCCCACTGTTCCCCAGCTGGATACCCAGATCAGGCAAGAGGAGAAAGGCCAGCAGGAAGAGCTCTGAGCCCAGCAGCTCAGTGGCTGCCTTCACCCCATCACAAAGGCAAGCTGAGGCTGAGCTGGGGAGCCTTCTGCACTGGGATCAGCCAGATGAGCAGCGGTCTTACTGTATTAATTAGACATCTGGAGAACCTGGCAGGAAGCCCACTTAATTATCCTTGGTGTTCAAGGATGCTCTCAGGAGTCCTTCCCCTTCTGCTTCCTCTCAGAGCTTCTTCCTTCCAGCGTGTCACCATTTGCACACCCTGGAGAGACCCTCACTCTTGGCCCAGGTGGGGAAACACCTCTTCCAGACTTTGAGGGCTCAGCAGTGTCCATCAGTCATCAGACACAATATGGGCACCACAAGGTGGTGTGGAGGGCCAGATGGGGCAGAAAAATCAGGCTAAGGGGCATTGCCCTTCTTGTGGGCCTGCATTTTGAAGTGTCCTGAAGGCAAGTTGCACATCTCTGGCTAACAGCAGTGTTTGCAGTGCTCTGGCCCTGGTGTTTGGCACAGCATGTGAAATATCTCTAGGGTTTCCCTTCCAGCATCTCCCAGACTCAGGAAACAGCTGAGATGCATTTCCAGCCCTGTGCCCCAGGCTGCTGTGAGAGTGGTAAGGCCCTGTCACAGGTTGCCTAGAGAAGTTGTGGATGCCCCATCCCTGTCAGTGTTCAAGGCCAGGTTGGATGGGGCTCTGAGCAACCTGGTCTAGTGGGAGATGTCCCTGCCCACGGCAGGGTGGTGGGAGCTAGATGATCTTTAAGGTTGCTCCAGTTCAGGCCATTCTGTGATTTTGTGGTTAGCAGCTGTGCACAGGGTGGAGTGTTCAGATGCCTTGTCCTTCCCTGTAAACACAGTAACCTGCAATCCACTGGGCAAAGAAGTCCTTGCTGCCTGCACCGACTGCTTGGCAGCCACTTGCAGCCTTAGCTCTGCCACCACCCCCCAGAGCCTGGCTTCGCATCACTCCTCTCTTCTCCAAAGGGATGCTGACACCATCCCCTAATCCCGTGGTGGAGCTCACAGGGCTAAACAGCAGCAAGCTCCTCTCTGAACACCTACTGCCATTAGCAAAAGTGGGGAAGGCCAGCTCCTTGATACTGCAGCTGAAACTCCAAGGGTAGGTACAGAAGCGTGAAAAGCACTGGAGAAACACTGCCCACTGCTGCCTGGATCCTTCCTAAAGCTTCAATGGTACTGGTGGCCTATAGGAAACAGTTAGTTTGCAATTAGTACACGGGAGACACAATGAAATTATTAGCCACCAGTTAACAGAATGAATGTGAGGACCATTCCCTGCTTACTGATGTTTGGCTAATTTGACATCAGCGGCTTTGTTAAGTGATTATGAATTGCACAAGAAGTGCAACGAGCTGGATCTTGCTAACAAGGGCCCAACGATGTGTGACTTGCCCCGAGGACATTAACTGCTCCTGGAGCGACTGCCCCTGTCCCACAGGGTTGTAATGTCTCCTAGATTATTCTCCTGCTCCCCAGCTGCTGTGGGGGCCCTGCCAGGGCTGTCTGCTGGCCTTGACCCTGTGGGGAGGGAAGGCACGGAGCCCAGCTTGGCAATGGCCCCTGCACCTTGATGTCCTCTTGGACTATCATGCCCAACTTGACAAGACCTCTCTGCCATCCTCTGGTCTGTTTGACCAGCAGCAGGGTTGGATATTAGGGGACATGGATGGGATGAGGAGGCCTGGCAGGATTTTCATGGAATGTACCAGGTACAAGGAGAGGTGGCTTTTGCAGACAAAAAAATCAGCGTAATGAGGAGTAAGAAAGTTCTCCAGTGGATGACATTAAGGAGAGGGGGCAGATAGCACCAAGATGGGGACAAAGGAGGAGAGAGGGGAAAGAAAACTTCTGTGATGGCCCAAGGGAAGCCTGCAGGATGGGACTTGCCAGACAGAGAAGTTTGAGCTCCCTTGTGGTCCTGAGGGACTCTGACATGCCACTTCTGTCCTAGGCAGAGGGAATGGCATGGAGACATCCAGAACACCCTTGAAAACCCATCATGTCGTGGGGCTGTGCCTGGGAATTATGGCCTCTGCACCAGGAGACATGAAGCCTTGGTCTGGACAGGTACCCATCCCCACAGTGCTTCTCTTGCTGCCCCCACATCTGGGCACAGCGAGGAACTGAGGATGGCAGGGAAGCAGGAATGCCCAGCTGGTGCCTGCCCAGGCTTTGAGATGTGCCTGTGGGGGCCGTCCTGTGGCTGGGTCAGCACTGTGTGCTGGACTGAGCCAATTGTCCTGCTGGGAGATGGGGATAATTAGCTTGAGCCCAGCGTGGTGCTGATGGTACTTTTGAAAAATGCTGCCTTAGGTATTTCAAGGGCGTGCAGCTAAGCAACCTGTTAAATGCTCTTACAAATCTAACAAGATAACCAGCCCCCTGAGAAGCTGAACAAACACTCGCATTTCCACTCAGAGGAGGTGAACAACCTTTGCAAACGTCAAGCCGTTCTCCAGGAGGCTTGGGGGCAGTGCAGGAAGAATCCCCAGGGGCCGCAAAATGGGAATAGAAACCCTTGTAAAGTGGCTTGTCTTCAGCGATTTGTCTCTTTGCTCCCTGACTTGAATGAGAAGCTGCAGAGACAGCATGAAAATGAAATATAACCAGGAGGAATACTCCATTTCAGCTCTCCTGCATCTCTTACTGCTCCCTCCGGTCCCTGCTGCTCATCTGCTGAAGTCCAAGGCAAAGTGTTACTGAGCTGCTGGATCTGATTGAATTTTTTTCACATCCCTGAAGGGCTGCAGTGACTGGAGAGCTGCTTTGAACAGGAGAGGACATGGTTAGGCACTTGGCAGGACCAGTCCTCGTGAGACCCAAGCAATGTCTGGCCCAGACTGCTGAATGAATGGGTAGCAAGACCAGATCTCTGTTGACACTTGGAGACTGCAGCAGATATTTGAAGCAAGAATGGAGGCTGAAAGTAAACCTGCCTTGATAACACACTCAGATAATAGTCAGATAATATCCTCAGACAATGTCCTGACATGAATCTGTGGAGAGGAGCTCTCTGCTGTCCCATTGCTGTGATTCCTCCTAATGGGGTTTGGTGGGCTCCAGGTAACACCCCTGGGATTAAACTGTGTTGGGAAATGGACCTTTCTGTCCCTGGATTGAATGTCTGTCTTGGGACCCCCTGGAACCTGACTTGGCTCTGAGCTGGTCACCTGCTGGTAAGCCCTGGTGGGCTGCCAGTATTTTGGAGAGGAAGAGAGAAGCAACTCATGGCTTCAAAGAGGCCTCTCAGCTGCTCAGCTCTCAAAGCAAATCAGAGAGTGAGCATGGACTCAGAGACATCTGAATCATCCTTCCTCTGCAGGCTACAGTGTGGGGATGTGGTGGACACAGTGGTGAAATGAAGAAGGCAAAATCCCAAAGCCTCTGGGATTCCTCTCTCTAGATTTCCTCTCCTGAAAGTCCTGGGCTCTAGGTTGCCAGCATGGTGGCTGGGGGAGCTCATACAGAAATGCAAAGCTGTGCTGGGGTCAAGAAAATGAGGATGAAGATGCTGTTGCTCTGCACTGTCCATTGTTATGGGATTGACAGGGGAATCATCCTACTTTTCAGGGTGTACTCTGCCACCTCTTCAAAGCTGTTCAGCCCAACCCAGGGGGCTCTGTGTGGTTGTTGCGGGTTTAGAGGTTTGGGGAATTGAAAACTAGGTAGAAATATTAGTTGCAGCAGTTTTCTGGTTAAACGTTAGCACATTCACTAAAATTACTTGATTTTTGTTGTGAGGTAAGGACTAATAGTAGGCAAGGCAGGTTTATACTTTAAAGAATATAAAAAGAAATTTATTAACAAACTTAAAGTAAGTAATAACAATGACAATCAGGAATTAGAACAAGATTTCTTTAGAATATTCTTTCCCCTTTTCCCCCCCCCACACTTCCTTATTCTTTTTACTGACCAAACAAAAGGTAACATTTTGACTTGTAGTTAAAGAAACCACCCTCTGGAACAGGTCCCCTTCCAACCCATGTAAGGGAGAGAAGCTTTCTCTTGCTCT
>VZTZ01030478.1:0-54811 GCA_013400955.1 Drymodes brunneopygia | reverse complement strand
TGCAAGGGGGGAGAGGAAAGGCACGTCTTGCCAGTCCACCGGAAGCCGAAAAGAGAGCTTCTCCAAGTGCTCACCGGGTTTTTATGAGTTTTTTGGAGGCGGAAGTTGTAGTAACTGCTCTGAAATACCTCATTTCCGATTCCGCCCCCCCTTTTATGCCGGGAAGTTTTGATATAAGTTATACCACCACAGTGGTGCAGTTCAGGAAGTGAGAGAGCAATCTGTTCCCTGGCTGAGCTGCAGGCAGGAAGCACAAGGGCTCCTGGACCTTTTGGATGGGGGAAGAATGTTGTGAGCTCTTGCAGCTATTTGCACAGAACAAGTCCATCCATGGGTTTTGGGCTCTCTTGTCACGTTCCAAAGACAGCTGAGCTGTGGTCTTCAGTCTCGTCCCTCTCTGGGGGCCCCCAGCTGTGTCTCTTTAGCTTTGGGTTGGAGGATGCTGCCTGTCTGTGCATGGCTGGGACTCCCAAATGGGGTGTGCTTCTGCTCCCAAGCCCATGCTGCTCAAGCTTGGCGAGGAGATGGCTCCTGCTGGCTTCAGTGACATCAGGCTGAGCTGTGTGTGGAGCTGGCTGAGGACAATGTGTAGTTGTTGTCCAGCTGGCCCCACCAAAGGCAGGAACAGAGATCTGGCTGTGGTACCTGTTTCCACCTCCCTGGTGCAGGGGGAAAGCAAACCCAACCCAGCAAGGACAGTGGATGCATTGAGATGAGGTGAGATGGGCAAAGAGGCTGGTGGTGGGGCTGGACTGAGCACACAGGAGCTGGACCATGATGAAACCCCTCAAAGGGCAGGGGAGTCTCATGGACTCTCCTCCCTGCTCCTTGGGAGTGGAGAAAGACCTCGGCTCCACATTTCTGTGGTTTCTTTGCTCATTACAGGAAAAACGAAGGGTGAAGACAAGTCCATGAATCATTACTGTTTGGTTTGGCTGCATCACCACTCTGTGTTTAGGAATGGCTGATTCTTTTTCTTCTTGCAAGTTGTTCTCTCTTCCCCCACTCCTTCGGGTTTTGGGGTTGTTTTCTGTTTTTTGTCCCTTCAATTGTCCTGAATTATTGCAAGATGGTGAAACAGAAGATCTCTTCCTTTCCTTGCATTGGCTTCTCTTGCAGCAGATGTCAAATAAAAGAGACCAGGTTTTGAATAACTCATCCCAAAAGGGGATCTTTCACCCGTCCCATGACGAGACATTGCAGGAAGCCACTGGCGTGGCCTTCAGGCTCATGAGAGCACTTTCCAGGGAAAAAAACCCCAATGTAAAAAGAACAGGATTCCTCTATCCATTTCTTAATTATGTATTTTTTTTCGGATTCTTGCTGGAACATCTGTTCTGAATTTGTGCACAGCATTAGTATCTTTAGATTAGCTCATTCCTTCACTGCTGGGACGCTGGTGTTACACGGTGAGAGGGTGCAAACACCACCACACCCTTGTACCTCAGCAGTGTGGGCACAACAGAGGACACAGCTGCACAATGGCTACTTCCATCTCATGCTCCACAGGAGAATTGGGGCTGCTCCCCTCCCCTCCCACTGCTACACATCAGGGATGGCCGTGCCATGTGCTTTTGGTGTGCACAAGCTCAGTGCCCAGTTTTTACCTTGTGGCAGGCATTTGTGCCTTGGTGCTGTACTGGCAAAGGTGTTTACAGACCTATCTCCCTTCTGCTGTTCCAGGCTGAGGCTGGGAGGGGAGGCAGCACTCCTGTGTTTGTAGTGATGAGGGTCCTGGAAAGACAGGGTGCAATTTTCTCATTTGAATCTGTGCTGGGTTATAATTTTTCCTAATTCGTCACCTGTCATGGCAGAGGAGCGAGGGATGAGAGCTCCCTCTATATCACTGCTTGATTACATGGTGTCAGAAGAGGCTTTCACAAATTATTCCACATAGGTGGAACAGTCTGGAAGGGGACTTGGAAGAGAGCCACGCACAGGGGCTGCAGTGTTTGCAGCTGGTTATGTTGAGGAGGCCAAGGGGTGGACATCCTGTTCTCTCAGGTAGATGGACACCCTCAGGGGTCAAAAATCAATTTTAGGTTGAAGTGGAAAGGAAAAAGCAAATCTCCCTGGGAAATCTGAGTGTGGCTGTTGTCCTGATGGCATTGTTCCTTGGCAGGGCCTGCTTCTGCCCTGTCCTCCCAGGCTGGGTAGGGCTGGTTATGGAGCACACTGGCATCCTAGTGGAGATCAGGCTGGGGAGCTGTTAACCACCCACAGCTCTGCAATGGGATTGTCCTGGGGATTACAGCAGGAGGGCTAATCAGGGAGCAAACTGCCAGTGATATAATCAAATCAGGGAGAGGCTGCTGTGAGAATTGGAGGTGACATTACAAAGTGTGTGTGGGGGGGGGCTGTCTGCAAAATGAGACATGTGGTCCCTGAAGCAGGTGGCCAAAGAGTGACAGCGAGTCTGGCAAACAGAGCCCAGCTCAAACACGTGTTGTGGACAGGGATTGAGATGTTTCTCCCAGTTTTTTCTACCTCAGTTTTCATGGCCTCTTTAGGGAAAGCAGGTTTGTGTCCCTTAGAGTGTCCTACGGAGACAGTGAGGGGGCACAGATTTGTTGAATGACCGTGTGGGTACTGGCTGCAGGAAGCAGTGGGACAATGTCATAAACTGAGAAAGGATTATGAGGTACTGCCCTCCTGCCAGCCAAACACAATTCTACCCCATTGCATACTCCATCACCAGTGCTCTTGTGACTGAGTGGCGAGCCAAGAAATGGCACCGATCTGGCTAAAATAAAGTATTTTGGGTGGTGTGGGGCATGCCAGGTTCATTTCAGATGGATCAGCTGCATGAACATGCTCACTGTGCCGTGGTATGACTGGTGAAGTTCAAGCAGGGAGGACAAAATGGTGCAGGAAAGGACAGTGGGTGGGAATAGCTTCAGAACTCTGGTGAGCAGCAAAGCCAAAGCTGGAATCTTCTGCTGCCCTTAATCAGGCCAGGAGCTCCCTCAGGGTCTCAGCTCTCTAAGAGTGAGCTGTTACCAGCAGCAGCACAAATATTAGAGAGACTGAACTGCTCAGCCCTTGCTATTACACTGTCCTCTGTGGCTCAAGCATCCGTGCTCACGTGGGCTTGAATTCCCTCCTCCACATCTTGTGCTTGGGCCTTCCTGACAGCTTGAAGCAGAGGCTGGCTGTGGGACTGTGTGTGGGCAGCTTGTGAGGGTCTGCAGTGAGCTGAGGCAAACTCAGCAGAAGTTTCTGGCCCATGTGTTGGCTTTGTCCTCCCCAGGCTATGTCCAGGGCAGCTGCAGAACAGATCCTGGCATGGGGAGTCCCAGGAGAAAGAGGTGGTCCAGATCATGGTGAGTGACAGCCTCCAGTGTCTATCGAGTGGGTTGTATTGAGGTGGTGACTTCAGCCCAGTTTTGAGGCACAGGTGCCCAACCCTAAAAGCCCCAAAGGGTGTGTGGCCCTTTTCTTTTTGCCCCCGTGAAGTTTGTGTGTTGCTGTAGCTGTTTGCCTTCATTGTCTCTGGCCTAGGGACCTGGAGCTGCCTAAAATGCAGCTGACCCAGGCTCATAAAATCATAGAATCATAAAAGGGTTTTGATTGGAGGGGGACCTTGAAGACCATCTCGTTCCACCCCCGTGCCATGGGCAGGGACACCTTCCACTAGACCAGGCTGCTCAGAGCTCCATCCAACCTGGCCTTGAATATTTCCAGGCATGGGGCATCCACAACTTCCCTGGGCAACCTGTGCCAGTGCCTCACCAGCCTCATGGTAAGGATTTTTCCCTAATATCTATTCAAAATCTACTCCCAGCATCTCCTTGCACCATAACAGCTCTGGCTGCAGTGCTGCTGAAGTGCTGCTGGCCATCTCAGGGGGCTCAGCAGCACATGCCATGCCTTGTCAGGGGAATTGCAGGGCTGTGCTTGGGCTGCCAGAAGATGCCAAGGAGATTTAGCTGGTCTTCAAGCTGGCAGAAAGGGATATTTAATGATCCCTGATCCATGCAGGCCACGGAAGCCACCTTCCACGTTCTTAAGGACCAGGGAGAATCAGAAGATGGATGTCATAGGAGAGCATGCACAGATAGCACAACAGATCAGGAATAAATCAGCATTGGGCAGTGCCTTGCTCAGCACCCTCTAGTCCAGCTCTCCTGCAGCACGAATGTTTTCCCTGTTTGCATCCTTGGATCCACTGTTTAATCTAGTTTCAAATGCCCCAGGCTTTCCTTGGGAAAAGCTTCTCCACAGCCTCATAAATCTTCCTGACAGGAAGTTTTTTTCTTGCTACAGACCTGAGAATTTCCCTTTCTTAATTTCATGCTGCTTATCCTCCCTTTCCCATGCCGAACCCTCCCCTGGATAGGCACTGAAGCAGGACAGGGGCAGCATAGCTTTCTCTCAGTCTGCTCTCTATAGGGTTATTTCTCACTTAGGACTTGCTCCTTTCCTCCTGCCTGATCCTACCTGCTCCCAGGTTATGCAGTGGTAGCCTTGGGCTGTGCTGGTAGTGCTGGGAGAAGCATAGGATAAACCTCATGGGGAGGCAGATGAGTTGGAGAGGCTCTCTGGAGCCTCTGGTGCCATGATCAGCTCTCCTTAGCTTGCCTGGCCTCTTCCTAAAATCCCCCTCACTTTTCACCTCTGACAGTCAGGAAGGACCACTTGCTCTCTTTTTTTCTGTTGTCTAGCTTAAAACTTTCTTTGCTGCAGCTTCAGTCCCTCCCTATTTTCCTTTGCTCAGAGAGCAATTGAGCTCATTGTTGTGCCTTTTGTTGCAGCTTTTCCTTCACTGGAAGCCTGCTTGTTTCCTGCTTACACCACTGCTTGAGGTGACAAGAAACACTGGTTCTGAAAGTACTTTGGGCTCTGCTGGGAAAGGGTTTCAGGCTGCTGCCTTTGTTGCCCATGTAGTGAAAACAGATGAGCCCAGAGAAGCACCTTGCAGGTTAATCTTGAGCCTCTAAATGTGGTCAGGGTGGGTTGCAGATGTTGATGCCAGAGTGTATTTATTCATTTCACAGTTTTGCTTATTTATCAGATCCTGTGATCATTAAATTGTGCATTACCATTTGGCATGTGGCAGGTTTTAATTCCTATGGCTGGTTTATGCCCTCTGCAGGTATTAGCCTAAATGCATTTCCTGACAAGTGATGGATGCTCCGAAAAGCTGTGGCAACATATTTATTGATCAGAGCTCTCCATAACCCCAGCTCACTAATGCAAGCTCTCGCAGCGCCAGGAACTATTGTCTCCTCAGACTGTTTCATTAACTCAGATGTGAGGGTTTGGTCTTTCCTTTCACGCAGGATGGAGTAAATCTTGCACAGTGTCAGCTCTGACAACAGCTCCGACTCACTGAGTGGGGTAGACCTGGCCTGTGCTCAGCAAGGGGACCTCTGAGGGATATTTAGGGATAGAGAAGCCCTTCAATGACTTTCCAGAGAATGTAGAGGCAAACATGAGCCTCCCAGGTGTGTTTGGAGTTGGAAGGTGCCTCTGCCATTGCCTTTCCCGCAGATGTGTCTGACCTACCTGTGAACTGGGTTGTGCAGCCGAGGTGGGAGTACAGCAGCTGGGTGCTGCTGCAGGCTCTCCCTGGAGCAGATGGAGCTGGTTAGGGAAGTGCCACCTCGAGGCTCCCTGCAGGCTCTGCAGTGCAGAGCTGCCTTGGTGCTTCAGGGAACGGGATGTGTGTGCTGCCAGCAGGGCTTCGCTTGGAAAAATCCAGTGGGAAAGGTTCTGCTTAGAAAGGTCTGTTTTGTCTAGGGAAATGCTTCTGCTAACCCTTGAAGAGGTGGAGGACCAGAGAGGCATCTTGAGTTAGCCCCTGTTTCATGGAGGTGTGCATGGACTCTGACACACTCAGGAACCTAAAGGACTACCACAGGTGAGGAGTAGATAATGGTGTGGCCAAACTGGTCAAAAATTGGTCAGGAAACAAATTCAGCCCAAAGGTGAGTTATGGAGGCTTGAAGGAGTGACTACTGGATAGTGGTAACAGGTTTGCCATGTGGTCCTTGCCTGCCCACGCACACAGCATGAAATCTTCTCCCTTTCTGCAGCTGCAAAGCATTGCTCCTGCCTGCTTTTCCCAAACCCACTCTGACTGAGTCTAACTTCTTCAGAAACTAAAGCCAGAAGCCCTGAGAATTTCCCCATTCTTCTGGAAGAGAGTAGGATAGACAAACGCAGGACATCCTGCCTTATTCAGCACCCCAGTAGCACTGGGGCTTCATGAAGTGAAATGACCTTGCAAGATCATGCCCAGAACTCTGCATGGTCATCCCCCCTCCTCTGAGAGCAGCAAGGTGGGATGGCATCGACTGGGAGCTTATTGTAGCCCCGTGCCTTTCAGGGTGAAGTGGGGAGTTCATGCTGTGGCTTTGCAGAGCCACACCTGGACATGGGCACTGGGGGATGGAGAAGATGGAACGAAGCTGCCAGACCCGTGGCTGGTGGGGGAAGAGGTGAGAGGTCACAAAGAGCTGGTGGGAGGATGATGTGGGGTTCTGTTGGCTCCTCAGTTACAGTAAACTCCAGCTGATCCAAACTGGCTGGCGGGCTATCTGCTGGAGAAGCTGCTTCCCGCTCACGCTGGAGGGGAGTGACATCCCACATGTTGCAAATATTTCTGGAAAACAACTCCTCACCCCTTCTCCTGCAGTTTGCATGGCCTGAACACTTGTAGTAAGAACAGATGAGGCTGTGAGGAGAGAGAACTCTGGTCTCAGTGTGACACTGCAGCACTCCATATGGATGTGATCCCTATGGCCAGCACTGGCCTCAGCTGTGCCAGACCTCACCACCTGGGCAGGGGTTATTTGGGTGCCCCAGGACTGGACACTGGCTCATCTCTTCTGACCTCTCTTGCACAGAGCCCCTGGTCTGGGGCTGGGAACTGGAAACAGAGTCCTGAGGTCCTGAGGCCAGAAAGACCTGTGCCTTTCCAAAAAACAAGCTGTGTGCTCACACCTCACTCATGCCAACGCCCACAGCTGCCTGGCATGAGCAGCTTTGAGTCTGAATTGACCAGCAAGGGGGCAAATCTACCACCCAACAAACTTGGTGCTGAAACTAGAAGAGTTTCCCCACAGTCCTATGCAAACCTCCCAAAATGCAAGCTGCTCATCCAGGTTCCCATCACTTGGAGAGAAATACTCTTTGGTTTGCCTGCCTAAGCACCCCTGTCTCTCCTCAGCCAAAGGTCCTTGGGCCTGTTAGTAGATGACAATTGGGTCTGAAAGGTCTCAGCTGTCCTGACAGCTTGAACACAAATGATAATGAATGGTGTCTTCAGGGAGCTGCAGCAGGGTATGAGCTGGAGCCAGGGACCCCTTGTCGAGGGTACCTGGTACAGGTGGGTGCAGGAGACCTTTGGGAAGGGCAGGGTTGGCCTTCCTGTCATTGCCTGGGCAGCCAAATGCTTGGGGAAAAAGAGTAGGACAAGGACATTTTCACCTGGGGCAACACAGACAAAAGGGCTCTTTCCACCTTCAGCCTCCCATGCTGGAGACTGGTGAAGAGAAATTGTTGTTTTATAGAAAGAAACTGGGTCTTACATTAATAGGGAGAGATTACAGCTTTATGTGAGAAGAAGAAAGAAGCTAAACGAGGTGCTGATGCAGTGAGGATCTTTATTGTTAAGCACTCTTAATAACGCATAGAGTTGTACTCATCTTTCAGTAACTTTATTCCACTATTGTAAATCTCATTTTAGTGATCCCATCATTTCAGCCTTAATTCTAGCTGGCATGGTGGAGCCATCTGCCAGCCAGGAGAAATTCTTACCTTCCCCTCCTCATACCAAACACTGGAAAATGCCCTGCTCCCACAAATACAGCTCCCACAAAGCTGGGGGACAGCACAGGAACCATCTGGAGCAGATGGACCTCCCAGACACCGCAGTGAGGAGAAGTCTCTGGCATCCAGTGGGAAACCAGAAGTTGGGCAGGGAGAAGTCCTGGGGGAATTGGAAATACAGCTGAAGAGTAAAACTTGACAATGCTAAGTCAGAGTGTGCAGTTGGAGACACCATCCCTTTCACACAGGCTCTCCAAACAGCTGTGAAAGCTCTCCTATCAGAGGAAAAAACCCCAACCAAATAAATAATACATATTTTTGTTTGTAAATCACTAGAAGGGGACAGAAACCAGAAGGTTTCCGCCTGCATCCTGCTAACGCCTGTGTCCCTTTGCTGGTCCTGGGAGGCTGGAGACAAACTTTGGGAAGTGCTCTTGGGGAGACCGGGCGGCAGCGCCCGAGCTGAGCTTTAATTAACAGAAAGTGGCCGCTGTTCTGCTCAGCACAGCAATCTCAGGCTTCAATTGCTGATTGAGGCAAGAGCCATTTCTCACCAGGTAGAGGAAATAAGGCTTGCATCGGAACATAAAAGATTGTTTTAATTAAACCTGGTATTTCTAAGCCTATTGCTGGCTGCAGCCGAATGGGGGAGGCAGCTGGAGTTGGTCAGAAAATTCCCAGAAAAAAGGCACATTTTTTTTTCACTTCGTAGGCTGGAAATGGAGCATGATAGAAAAATAAAAGGCTTTTGTTTTGTTCAGAGTTGTATTTGCCTCTTGGTCATACAGGCTGGAGGCATCACAGAATTGCCTGCGTGGTGTCACAAAGGAGGAAAGGATCTCTTCTGCATCCAGCTCTGGGGGCTGCGTTTGGCCCCAGGACTGACTGCAGCCCAGGATGGCCTGATGAGATCAAACCCCAGCCCCAGCCATCACCGTCTCTTTCTCTGCACCGTGGTCCTCCCCTCCTTTCCCCAGCTCACTTTTAGCTCCACAGTGGCCTTTGCAGGAAGGTCAGTGTCCAGATAAATTTCTGCCTCAGCACTGTAAAAATCTTGGGGTGCTCTACACTTAAGTCTGAGGCTTTTATTTTTTCCCCAAGCAGTTGTGTGCCAAGCCTGTGTCTCTTCCCACCTGCAGCCAGGTCAAGTTTTGGGTGATTTAGTCCTGCAACACGAGAGCAAAACCAAGTGGACAAAAAGCCCCAAGCTCACTAAACACCCTGAGGAGGCTGTAGAAAGGATCCCAGCCTCAGCTCAGCTCTCTCCTGCATTTTTTAAATCTGTGAGGATTTTGAAATCCTCAGATGGAGCAGCAAATCCCTCCAGCTGTTCCCACTGTGCTCACCCAGCCCGGGAACAGCTTACACTGGTCACTGAGCATGTTCCTCAGAGCTGCAGCGACCTGCTCCCTGGGCAGAGGCAGCTATCCAGGCAAAAGCACATTTTAAAGTGCATGTCACCTTTGGGGTTTTCCTGCTGAAGAAGGTAAAATTCGGAGCTCCCGAAAAGCATGACTGCCCTGGAAATCAAACCGGATTTAGGCTTGGGCTTCACAGGCAAGGGACAACCAGAGTCAGCACAAACAACCCAGATGGGACACATGAGGTGGACCATGCTTTTCTGCAGCCACAGCCCACCTCCCACCCATACACCCCTGCAGGATGAAGAACATCTCCAGGTCGGTTTAGAATCATAGAATATGTTGATTTGGAAGGGACTCAAAAGGAATCACTGAAGTTCAACTCCTGGCCCTGCACAGGACAGCCCCAAGAACCCCACCATGTGCCTGAGTGCTGTCCAGACACTTCTTGAGCTCTGTCAGGCTTGGTGCTGTGAGCCCTTCCCTGGGGAGCCTGTTCCAGTGCCCAGCCACCCTCTGGGTCTGCTCTGCATCACGTATGGCCCTTTTCCTGCATTTGTTTTGCCTCTCTTTTGGACCAACCAAGCACCTTGTTTTTCAGGAGTCCCAAGCCGGTTGTGACAGCACATGGTCTGGGTGAAGTGACTGGGGCACTGGCCTGAATCTGGAAAAAGGGGCTCTTCCTGAGCCCTTTGGAGGTGCTCAGGGCCTCCAGCTTCTCCCAGGCCACCACTGTAAGCCAGGGGAAAGGCTAAGCCACAGTGGTGGGAGCGTGGGATGTTAGCAGCACCACCAGACCATAGCATCCAAAACGGAAACTTCTCAGCTTGCTCTGTGCAACCAGTTGATATTAAATCCTCAATTTCTTGCCTAAAATAAACACAATTGAGCAAACACATAAAAATATGTCTGTATTCACAGACAGAAATACACTTACACGCCACATATCTGGAGCTTCAAATGTTTCATTTGCCCAGAATGCTGCTTCAGCAAAACCAAAACTATTTGCAGAACAAAGTCAGTCACAAAAACCCAACTTTCCCAGCTCAGAAATTTCTGGGGGCAAAAGCAACAATGGCTATTAAAGTGAAACTGCCTGCCAATGTATTTCCAAACCAGAGAGCTGCAGATGAATCCAAATGGTCCCATTTCAACACTGGAATAAATTTAGACAAACAAACAAGTAAATTGAGACTAGCATGAAACTACTGGAAGTTATCAAACCAATCTACATCTCTACCCTTCCTTCTTCCTTGGAATTACCAGCTTATCACCACCAGCAAGAAGGCAAAAGAGCTCAAATTTTTGTCTCAGCACAAGACAAGAAATAGTCTTGAAATCTTGAATATTTCCATGGATTAGATTTTTCAAAGTTATATTACTTATTTACAGTATTTCATGGTGCTTCTGAAATACCTCCTGCCTATGGCTGAACTAAAATAACTTCACCTGATTGAGCAGAGGAACCAAGATGTTTTGGTGGTGCATCAGAGATGTTTGTCAGCTGTCTGGGTCCCGTCAGGGGGGCTGCAGCCAGCTGAATTAAACTGCATATGCAAATCTTAATTAATTAGCAATTAGGTATGGCAGCTTGTCAAATTGCAAAGCCAGGCACTGAAAGATGCAGACCGTGGCCACGTCCTTTTGGAGTGTCAACCCTTAAGCAGGGCAGCATTAAAGCTTTTGTCACAGTGATGTGTCACTAAGCTGTGGGCTTTGGGAACATCCAGCTCAGTTTCAAGGAGTGGAAAATGGATGGAAATGTATTGGAGATGGATGGAAATGTAGTGGAGATGGTCTGCCCCAAATTGCTCT
This sequence comes from Drymodes brunneopygia, assembly GCA_013400955.1. Taxonomy (NCBI): domain Eukaryota; kingdom Metazoa; phylum Chordata; class Aves; order Passeriformes; family Petroicidae; genus Drymodes; species Drymodes brunneopygia. The sequence goes on along the minus strand of VZTZ01030478.1, from coordinate 43,859 downwards.
GTATAGACATAGAAGAGGGGGTGTGGGGTTGTGGGCTCTTTTCCCTCCTCACAGGTCAGGTACGTTTGTGACTCTCCAGCCAGATGTCCCCTGGCTGGGGACACAGGGTGGATATCCCAGCTTGCAGAGGTCTTGCCTCCCTGGAAGTCTTATTAGCCCATACCTGAGCCCACCTCTCACCTGTGCCACTGCTGGGAGTAGCCCAATCCATGCCGACAGAGGAACTTCCTTAAAGCCAAATTTAATGTTGGATCATCCTGGCTGGAGTCCCTGGGTGTCCATGTGGGTGTGTGCACCAGGACAGGTTGCTGGGCAGCTGAGCCAGGGCTGTGCTGGTGCAGCACATTGGGACCACAGAGCATGTTTCCCATCACAGCCTCTGCCCCGTGGGAGCAAACGCTCCCCTGCATGGCTGCAGGCACTGCCCACATCCAGCTGTTCTGCAGCTTCCATGGACCCACCATTCCCAGCCTCCCAGTATGTGTAGGAGGTGCTGGGAGGAGGAGAGGGGACAGCAGGACAGCCAGGGCCTCGGTACCCCTGGGAGCACCACGTCTGCTGGAATGCCCTCCAAGGGTTTTTCTCTCTAAGCTTGCGGCTCACGTCCTGCTGCCGCTGCTGTTAGCCAGCCTGGCCAGAATCAAATCATTTATTTCCCACACAGCCTGAAAAACACACATTTCGAACCAATTTATTCTGGGGACCTTTACACATTTTCTAACAGATTTTCCAGCAGGTTTCTGGTGCATTAAAGCCCACTGACCACTGCCATGGTTCTTCCCGTGGGCCCCTCAAGCTGCCCTTATGTTTCCCAACAGGAGAACGTGATGGGAAAATAGTGACCTACATTTCCCTCTGAAAAGTTTGAAGTGCCACGCAGGAGTGGGACCACAGCTTTGAGCCAAATGATGTGAATGGCTGCCCACATTCACCTGCACTTTAAGTTATCATCAACACATTGAGTCAAGGAGCAATGGTGGGAGCCAGACAAGGTCCATTAGAGATCCCCATGGGGATGTTATTGTGCTGCTGTGATTTTAATATTATTAGACAGGAGATAACCTATCTCTACAGATAAAAACAGGAACACAACATGAAAAATGCAGCCATTATCCAACAAGACAGAGTTTCTTTGGGAAGCTCTGAGTGGAGGTAAATGCATCCAGGATTGAAATTTCAGTTTGTTCCAGCTTCCTCCTGGGGCCAGATCTATGCAGAGAGAAAGAAAAAGATTTGTTTCTTTTAGAAGAGGTGTAAAGCTCTTTACATACCACCAGGTGCCCCGGGCAGCATGTTGACCAGGTCTACTCATTCCGTCTCATTTTGTTAGAGCTTTAATCATGTTAATGACAGTCCTAACATTTCAAAATGGCTCTGGATCAGCAGCTGAACCCTGAGCATTTCACAGCAAAGAAGAGGATTCCAGAAGTTGGACTGCACTCTCAGGTGTCCTGGCATCCTCTCTGCTCTGCACCAGCGTCCTGGGGACATCGCCCAAAGCGATGGAGAGGTGGTCCTGGCTGGAAATCATCTTCTCAGCCCCCTCCTCCACATTTTCTGTTACAGCTCTTTACATCAAGGAAGACCTTGCAGAAGTCTTATTTGGGGGTCCATGACTTAAGCAATACTTGCAAAAACAAAGACAGCTTAATCCAGACCATCCAAGAGGAGGCAGAGAGAGGAGAAATGTGTCCTGATACATAGAAAGGAGCTGCAAAATGGACTGGAATAAGCAGAGATCAGCTCCACTGAGTACAGACAAAACCACCTGCAGACTCTCAGCAGGGAAGGGTTAGGTAAGACATTAGGGGATATTTCCCAGTGATGTGGGCATCATAGCACAGGAATCAGGTGCCAGGAGAAGGCAGGAGGTCTCATCAGCTCCATGCCTGGCTGGGCAGTGCTGGGCTCAGCTCAGGGCAGGAGCGTGGGGCTGCTGACTGCCCGTGATCACCTCCACAAAACACACAGGAGACAGCACTGTCAGCCCTGCCTTGGTACCCACGCCTCAGAACAGGCAGGGAACAGCTGATGTTGTGTCTGCAGCGGCATCCTACAGGTCCTGTTAATCACACTGAAATAATCAAGCCCGGAGGAGGAAAGTCAAATGCATTAACTGCTAATTACAGGCGCTGCTAACCCCGCAGGCACTCTGTGCCCCCATCACCAGGCTCGGCACAAAGACAGGGAGCCTGGCACTGTGAAGGGGATGTGACAGCCCTGGCCATGACCTGCTGGCCTCACCACCCCATTGCTAACACCCCTCTTCTTCCTCGGTCGAGGGAACTCGCAGCCTCCTGGGCACACGCACAATGCACTAATTAAAGGATGTGTTAATGTTCCTGAAATAACCTCCCTGCTTGCTCCTTCCGTGACCTTGGGCAACAATTTTCCCCCCTTGCAGGGAGGACAGTGCTTGCCCAGAGTCTGGCAAGGGGCAGAGGGAAGGCTGAGAGCCAGAGCTGCAGTGCTCTGATCCAACAAGGCATCGCGTGTCCATGTGGTGAAAATGCATGAAAAGCTTGAATCCTGCTGGCATTTCTCTTCTGCCTGCCCATTTCATCTCCGCTTGTCTCCTCTCAGCACTCAGCAATGCAGCAGATGTGGAGAATCTTGAAATAACAGGACAGTCTTTAGCACAACTGGAAGCTCTAACAAGATGAGATGAAATGCTGGAAATCAGACCTCTGGGCTGCACCAAACCCCTCCTGAAATGCAGGGAGCCCTCCCTAAGAAGCAGCAAATCTTTGTCATTTTTTCTCCATGGTCTCAATCCTGCACCGGCACCAGAGCAGGTTTCCATTTCAAACTTAACCTTTCTCTCAGCAGAAGTGGGGCTGTCCTGGCACTCAAAACTGAGGGCACAAAACCAGGAATAGCAAATTGTGTTTCAAAGCAGCCACTGTGCCCGGGTGTCTCATTGCTGCAGCCAGACACCCACCTCCTGGGCAGCCTCTTATCCACAATCACCACACAGACCTCGTTTCAACCAGCATGCCTCAAACTACCTATTTAATTGCCTGATATTCATCTCTTTATGAATTGCTAATTACTATGATCTTATTTGTGTTTGCACTGAATAGATGCCCAGGCAGCATCAGGCTCATTCTGCCACATTACTTGCCAGGTCTTTTACTGAGCTATGGATGCAGATCTCCTTTTCCAAGTGGATTTTATTCCTTGCATTAACTTGGCTTTACAGACAAGGCTTTAAACATGGAACAAATGAACTCATTAGCCTCAAATAATCCAGTGACCAAAACAGGGTATATTTCAAGGACTGTTTTCCAGCCCATACTGTCCTGGCAGCAACTGCAATTGAGAGGGTGGGATATTTTCTCAGTGGTTGCTCTGGGGATCTCCCCACACGTGCACCAAATTCAGGCCTCACAAAAAGCACCCACAAGTTTAGAGTAAAAGCTGGACCCACATTTCTCCAGCCAAATCTTTCTGATTGGAAAACTAAACATTTTCATCAGAAAGAGAACAACTGGAAGAAAAACACTGTAATTCAGGCCAGGCAAAATGGGGCTGCCTGCAGTGTGGTGATGGTTTATGAGAAAGAATTTCTGAGCCTCACCTGCCACAGTTCGTATGTGTAATGTGGGGTCAGTCCTGTCACCTGAGGGATGCATTTTATCCCCTCCTGCACTTCCCCAGTGCTCTAGGGAAACCTGGTGCCTGAGGCCATTTCCCAAGACCCTTCTTGGGATCTATCTTTTCAATGAAACACCATGGGTATCCACATAATTTCTCCTCTTTTACATTCAGCTCCAAAGCAATCTGGCTGGTAAGTGCAGCCCGTGGGCAGCCAGCTCCCAGCCTGACCCCCAGCCAGGGCTCCATACCAATTGCTCTGCACAGGCTTTTATGGCTCTTTCAGCTGCACTCAGCTTTGATTGTGCCTGATCAAAATGCACACGGCCAGCGTTGATAATCACTGATGATCAGGAGCTTTTAGGAAGCAAATGACGGGGCCAGTGCTCGCTTGATGGATCGGGTCATTAGGAGCAGCTGTTTCCCTCCTTGACTTGCTTTTTGAAGGGAATTTCTGTTGTAGTTTTCTCTCTTGCCCTTCTGTGAAGCTGTGTGAAGGTATTCTGGGGATCTCTGGTTATTGCAACTTCTTGAAAACATAAAGGTTTTGGTGGGTGCGAGGGGGGAGGTCAGCATAGTCCTGCTGTGCCCTGGCTGGCATGCACAGCAGTGGGTTCGAACAGTAATTTCTGCATAAATCAGCTGCTGATCCTGCTGGTGCTCAAACAGTTCTCCTGGCTGCAAGTGGAGCATCTTTATCATCACAGACCCCCCCGGTGGGGACAGAGGCACAGGCGTGGTGCAGAGGGATTAGAGGCAGTTTCCAATGCAGTATTCGTGTTCATGAGCTCTGCCTGCTTAGCTGGGTGGGCTGAAGGTGTGAAGGGCTCCTCTGTGCTGGCCCAGCTGTGAAGCATCACCCGGGGATTTGGGGGTGAGGAGCTGCTTGGGAGGCAGCGAGGCAGCCCCCACCCTGCTTGGTGAAACCTTGGTGGGACAGTGTGCCAGATCAAGTTCCTTCCTCAGTGAAGAGCCGTGATTTTCCAGATGAGACTTCAGCCCCCCAGGACAGAGAAGCGACTGTAACTACCACCCACCAATGCAAAAGAGTATAAATATGGTGGCCACAAATACCCTCATGCCCTGGAGGAACTGCGCTGCTGCCAGAAATTAGGGAGCTGGTTACAAACTCCAGGATGTGTTTCCAGCCCACCTGGTGCTCCCTTTCTCTGTCCTTCTTGGGACCTCAAACCAACCCTCAGTGGCCTCCCTAGAACACGTTCCCCCCATACAGATGCAGACAGAGACCTGCCACAGTAGCTGAATTTCAGAAAGGGTAGTGCAAACTGGCCTCCAGATTCTGCAGGGCTGCAGGCCCCAGGGAGAGGCCAGGCAAGGAAGAGGGAAGCAGTGTTTAGAGGAACCCATCAGGGACAGTATGACAGCTCTCTCTGTCTGTAGAGATTTGACAGCTCTGGACTGGAGCCAGGCTGAGCTGCCTTATACAGCCACAGCAGGTATTTCTGCCATGGTGGGGCTGAATGCATCCTCAGAGAGGTTCATCCTTAGATGTTGCACTGGTCTCTGGGGATGGGTGTGCACACAAGGTTAATTGTAGGTGCTGAGTACCTGCTTCCCTGAGGACACCTAGTTCAGCCCTCCTTGCTCTGCTGAGATGCTGTCTGTTTAGGAATTAATTACAAACGTGAGTTGCAAAAAAAAAAAAATTGGTTTAATAATAATAAAAAAAAAAAAGATTATTNAGAAGAGGGGGGGGAGAGAAAACTTGCCAGAGCCATATATTAAAAACAAATTATGTTCAGCAGGCAGGTGAGTCAAGGCCCACCAGGCAATTGGGAAGGCAGCATGCAGGCGGTAATTGAAAAAAGTGAGATGCAAGTGAGCAGCCAAAGCGCTGGCATAATAACTCCCAGCACACACACAATCACAAAGTTAGCAACAGGCGCTGGTTGGGGTGGGAGCTGCCCTAAGCTGTGTTCTGGGGACCCCTGACATCCCCTGGCACTGGGCTGGGGTCTGTGTGCCTGGGAGCAGAGCAGGGATCTCAGTGGTAATTCCTCATGGTGTTTCCTCACCGTGCTCCTCTCTTGGGCCTGATGAACCTCAGATCACCCTCAGGAGTTTATTGAATCTGAGTTAGTGCCTGGGCTCCCTTTACAGCTCAAATTATGGGTTATTGCAGAGCGTGAGCACTAAATACCTGCTGCAGGAGGAATGCTGTTGTCCCTTGTTAATCGTCTGCTTCTCTTTCTAGCTGCCTCCCTGGGGAAAGCCTTGGCATCCCATCCTTCTCTGCCTCTCCTGACATCCCTGCTGGGTCCAGCCTTTGTCCCCAGGAAAGCCATCAATCTCTCCTTGGACACCTGGCAGCAGCTGTGGCTAAGGCTCTCCCTGAGGCTGCCAACCCTGGCCAGTGGCTGAACTGGACGTGTGCAAGCAGGCAGCCCTTTTGCTGGGCTGTGTGTCTGGGAGGCACTGCTGCTCTGGGGTCAGGTACTTCCTTGCTTTGTGAACTCATGAAGTGTGCTGAGGACATTCCTCATGCCCCAGGATCCCTCTCTTCAAGGGGAGCAGACCATCTTGCCTGCTGCAAGGAGGGCCCCTCTTGCTGTGACACTCAGCCTGTGCTGGCTCCCATGCCCAGCTGTTCCTGGGGAAGAACTGGGTATAAAGGGCAGCCTTTTGGTCTCCTCCTCTTCACCACCTAATCACTAGGAGTCTTGAGAAACAAGGAAGTGGTGGCAATGGAACAGGGACTGGGAGTGCTTTCCATCCTATTGCTTTGCTTGGGTCCTGTCTGCACACTGAAAACTGGGACACAGTCAGGCCCTGGGTTTGCAGCACAGAGAATCTGCAGAGCATCTGCATCTCAAGGAGTGCAGCAGCTCCTTCACTTAGTGGCTACCCTGGCCCAATTCCCATCCTAGTCCCTCTCACCAGGACTCTTGCCCTCAGGAGATGTTATATATAACATCTGCTGCTGCTGGTAATCCCTCCTCCAACCCCATTCCCTCCTCCCCCCATCCCTCCCTCTCTCACAGTTCCTTTGCAATCATGTCATGGTTTGGGCTCTGTTGCTTCAATTGCTTCACATCCAATGGGTCAACCAAGATCAGGACTCATTTATGAGAGATGCTGTATGTGCAGAGACCATCCCTGCCCTGGGAGCTTATAGATAGCTCAACAATCTGCAGTTCATCCAGGGATGGCAGGGAATAGAGACACAGAGAGAGGAGGTAACTTGCCCCATGCTGCACAGAGGACTCTACATGAGGAGGACTCCCAGCCCAGGTGCAACCACAGCCCTACACAAGGCATGTGGAGTGCTAAAAACAAGACAAACTAAGCGCAGCTGGCATAAAATCCATGCAGTACATTGAACTGTAATGATTCTGACAATAAAGCAACCCAATAAATATTATGAAATGAAAACAGCCCTCCGGGAGCGTTTGCAATCGATTGCTGAGAGCTGGCATTTGTGCAGCAGATTACGTGCGAGACAGGTTTGCTCTGCCTTTTCTTTTTTCCCTTTAAAATGCAGAATGAAAAGAGCTCTCTGGAGTGGATGTTGGGGGCAGACCCCCTCCCTCCCGTGGTTGGGCGCTGTCAGAAAGGGAGAAAAAGGTGAGTGAGATAGGAGAGGTTGTGAAGCCAGTGGGGTGGGAGTTTAGGGGTGCAATTCCTCTCCTTGCAAGCAGTGATAATTCTGTCTGTGTCCCCCTCCTGCCAGCCTGCAGAATTAGGGTTCAGTTTCCTACCCTGAGACATTCATATCCCAGTGGCTGATGAATGATGTGGGTCTCCTGCCCCAGCATGGGGTGAGGGGAATTGGGTGGTGTGTGGGGCTGAACAATGGGATCTGGAGTGGGTTTGTCTGTGCTGGGAGGGACTCGTGGTGGGAGGAGGTTGTTTGCCACTGGCACCATGCAAAGACACAGCTCTGCCCTTCCTGCCTATCCCTTACTTGAGCATGGGTGGCTATAAATGCTCCTTGGCTGGCCTGACACACAGACCAGTGCCCAGCTGGATCTCATGGAGCTGGTGCTGTGAAGCTGGGAGTATTCAGTATTCCTGATGTATTCAGGATCACTGCTTGGAGCCTCACCCAGTTTCTCTGGTCTTTGCCTGCCATGGGCTACTCATAGCGTGAGTTTATCACCACAGCCTGGATTTTCCTTTTGCACATCCCCTGTCCCCTCGGTGCCCCATGAGATGCTCAGCTGAGCCAGCCCTCATTAAACTCCAATCCGTCTCCCTGGATGGATTATCTGATGCTGTGTGCCCTCCATGGAGCACAGGCAGGTCCCTGCTCCTGCTTCCAGAGCTAAGCTAGGCTCTGACTTCCCTCACACACAGCCTGGGAATGCACTCCCCTAGATTTTCATGGCTCCTTCCTGCTCCCTCTTGAATCCTCTCCACTGTGCCAATTAATCCCTTCCAAGTGATGGCCTTTTTACTGCTGCTAATTACAGGAAGACCAGCCTGTGAGGTAAGTGTGATTGGCTGGAAACTTGTGGTTTGCAACAAGGTTGGTCAAACTCACAGGATGTGAGAGGGGTAAGGGAATTCCTCATAAATTCAAGACATGAACCAGGCGGGCAAGGTGTCCTCAAGGTGTGAGGAGTAGGATCCATTGGATGAAGTGAGGTGGAGCCAGGTTCCAAAGTAAATAAGAAATACTTCCAGAAATAAGTAGTGGATGTTCAGCAACCTGGTCATGGATGCTAAATGCTTACCTTGATGGCAGGAAAGGCTGGGCAATTTTGTAGAAAAGAGAAGTTTGTAGTTATGTGGGAATTCTCTCTTGCTCAAGAAGTCTCTGAGCTTTCAGGCTGCTGCATCTTTAGCAAACACTCAAACACTGGCAAAAGAGCGCCCATGTCAGCAAACCTCGGTGCTGAGAAGGGCCCCTCCAGCTCTCAAACCCTTCTCAGACAGTACCTCTTCCTCTCTGCTTTCCACTACCGCTGTTTCATCAAAATCCTCTCTTCTGCAGACTTGAGGCAGGGCACCAAACACTGAGAAACATTGCTCAGGCACTGCTGGCATGTTTGCCACGAATAGCTCTGTATCAAAAGAAATACATTTTAAAGCTGCTGCAACATAGCAAGAGCTGTCTTAGAGAGTGTGTTATCTCATCAAGTGCACCCAGAGTGAGCTCAGCTCTTTCATCAGCCTCATTTTTCTGAGCTGCAGCTGATTGCGATTTACCAAGTGACACGTCTGGAGCTATGTGTTCTTTTTTTTTATTTTTTTATTAAGTTGTTTGATTTGTTGGTAGGGGTTTTTTTCATTGCTGTTATTGTTGCTTTTCATTTTAGAGAGCTCTTCTGCGAACAGCTTGGACAGGAAAAAGAAAAAGAAAAAAAAAAGAAAGAACAATTATCCCTCATTGGGGAGCGAGGATAAATAGCTCCACCTATTGCAGGTATTTCACAGACTGATGGTATGACCAGCTGCTGGGTGCATGACAAGAATGGGCCCAACTCTGCTCTCAAATACTTACCAGAATAAATTTGAAGTATCTGTGCTGGAGTCAATAGTTATTACACTGGATTTTTATCAGTGTGAGTGATAGCAATTGAAGGTTTTTTCAAGGCATTTATAAATAAAAACGTTCCTGCTGGCTAAATAGATACACTTCTTTGCTAACTGGGAGTAATCATATGCATTTTGATATCAGCATCTGCTAAATAAGTCCAGGGCTGTATATTAATGAGGGTGCTGCAAGAACTTTGGAGTACAGGCTCAGAATTCAAAACAACTGGGATGGATGGGAGAGAGTGTCTGGAATCAGCCAGATGGAATTTAGTACAGAGAGCACAGGGTACCACATTTGGGAGGGATAAATGAATGCATGAATGCATAGACAGGAGAGCCTGGAGAGGCAGCAGGATGGCAGGCAAGGATCAGGGGGTTCAGATGGATGACTAACTTAGCATGAGTCAATAGTGTGATGGTTTAGCAAAAAGGGCAGCTCACCTCCTGGGATGCATTAATGCTGGATGTTGGATGTAAGCCATTGAAATCTGCAATTCTGCTTTGTCTGAGCTGTGTCCAGGTCTGGACACTGCAGCGGAGGGCACCTGCAGGTGAACTGGGGAAGAACAGCAGCGTGTTTTAACTGAGAGATACTAAAGTGGGCCAGAAATCAATGTTTTCTTCCTGTGAAAACATCTGTTTTCCAGGAGCAGAAAAGGAAGGGCACTGGCTCAGCCCATTTCTGGAAATGAGCCTCAGACTCCTCTGAGTTTGAACCTATGGGACAACAGTGCTTGCTTTTTGTTATTTCTGTCCCTCAGACTCTTCTCCCAGGTAATCTGGCCCTGCCCCAATGGGATCCCCTCCTCTGACACAGCAGCTTTCTTTTGGTGTGCATTGTGGCGCAGAGCAAACCATTCTCACTCCCTGTTTTGCAGGTTATCTCCATTCCCACTCACATTCCTTGGATTTGATGAGAAAAGAGCTCCCTGACTGACTTCTGAGTAGGAAGTCTGGCTTCAGCATTCATGCTCCAGGCTTCCTTTTTATGTTATTCCCTTAAAAGCTAAAAAGGGGTTTCTGGGCCAAAAACATGTCTCATCATCGTGACATGCAATGTAAGGCTGAGCAAAATTTGAGAAAAAGGTAACCCAGAGAGCCAACACCCCTTCTCACATACTGCTCAGGATACCTATGCTCAGGATCCCACGGACAAAAAGCAGCAAACCAGAAAACAGCTATTTATACGTGGAAGTGGAACTGCTTCGGGGCTGGCCCTTTCCGACTGGAAAACAACCAGCTCCTTGGCTCCAAGACAGCCTGTGAAATTGCTGGGAGGCTGCAAAAACAGTTCATTATCCAGCGCTCGATGAAAGCAGGAGGCAGAGTTTTCCACACCGGCTCCTTCCTCTTTGCAATGCGCTGTGCATCGCGGCTCCTGGGTGACATTAGCGCTCAGGCGGGCGTGTGTACACCGGAGGAATGCAGGAATGCCGAGCGTATTCCAGAGAGGCAGCACAGCCTCTGGATTAAGCACCTCTTTCAGCGATATTAGGGCAAACCTGCAGGAGGTCTCTTGAAATCAGAGGGATAGATTATCTTGATAATAAAAGTAATCAGAATCTGTCCTGCCCAGGATATTTAAATGACACTGCAGGAGCGTCAGGGATGTGCCTGGGACTGTGCGGGCAGTGTTTTCCACGGGGTTCATGGCAGTGCCTGTGGATCTGGCAGGGCAGAGGGAGGGAGGATGAGAAGGATTCCCGGGGCCCTCCACCACCCTGACCCCACTGTGTGGGATGGGCAGGGGAACAGGGCAGCAGGGCAGTGTGAGACTGAATGCCTACATTGGGAAAACAGGTGAGAGAGTGACTCGCCTCTAACAGCAGTGGCTGAAATGAGTCGGATGAACCATTACCCCAAAGGACGTAATTTCTCCTTCCCTTAACCTTGCCTGTCCCCCACTCCTGCCGGGCGGGCACCCATGCATGCTGCTTGGTCTCCAGCTGTGCCGGATGCCGGCCTGTGGTTGTGTTATTTAACTGCCTCTCCCAAAGTGTTTTGGGCTTAGCTGGATTCTACCAGGATAAGTGACCTGGCTGGGCTGGGGAGAGGAGCCTGAGGTGAGGGTGCAGAGCCCTGACTTGTCAATAGTCCCCTGCCCATGCCACCAGACCCAGATGAGCAGGTTCTCATGGCCAGGGGCAGCTCTCAGGAATGTGGTGGGAGCTGATACAAAACAGCTCTCACACAAGCTGGAGCACTCAGATGTCCGCTGCTTAACAGGGCTCATGAGCTGTGTCTGAAGTGCTGTGCTCAGATGAGATGTGTCCTCTTCAGAGGGCTGCACTTCCCTGTCAGCTTCGCCTTTTGATTCCTCATGGCCTTCTTTTTGTCTGTCTTTTTAAATTTTTTTTTTAATAGGGTTTTAGAAATGAGGCCATTGCTTGAATATAAAATGCCGCTTATTTTTAAGGAATAGCAGACAGGTCACCCTGTTCAGTATTTGAACAGTGATGCCTCTGGTTTACCCCATCCTGTCTGCCAAGGGAAGGCTATGGGGGGAAAAGTCTGTCCCATGTGTTGCTGTAGAGGTGCAAAGGCACAACTGCTACACACACACACAGACACACACACTGAAACATGGACAGACACCTGACAAAAGCCTTTCACAACACGTCCCACACCAACTGTGCGTGCAAAGCTGTCACCCACATTCCCTGTCACAGATCCTTACTGCCTAAAAGCATTGCCAGAGCATCTCTGCACCCAAACACTCATCTCCAGCCTATGGAGCCTGTTGCTTGAATGTTTTGCTCCACTTATCACACACAGACACACATCGCCTCTCTCGTGCATTTCTTCAGATGTTCAGAGAAGCACACAGAGCCACAGGCTCCCAAACGCTGTCACCTCAGCACAGTGATCCTCCCCAATGCTGCTCTGCACCCATCACAACCTCCCAGCTGAGCGCAGCCAGCGTCATCCACCCCACATCTCCCACCTACACACCCCCTGACCCACCGACTCATTTGCTCTCCAGCCTCCCTGCTGACCACATGGCTGCTGTGAGGAATCACTGCTTGGTCCCTTACTAGCAAGAAAAACAAAATTAATCATCAGCAGCAGCAGCCACAGGTCTCTCCTGGGCAAACAGGAAGGCTGGGCAAGCCCTGGGTGCTGCGTGCAGATGAGTCTCGTGGCCCCAGAGGTGTCATTTCCACGGCTGAAATAAGGATTGCTGCAGATCCATGTGGCATTTTGAGTCATAGGCCACATGCACAAGGGTGTCAAAGGCCTGGCTGAGAGCAAAGTGCAAGGCAGAGATAAGCCCCTGTTTATTACCAGGGGAGAGATGTCAGACCTTGCTTTTCTCCTCTGAAAAACAGACCTGGTGATTACATATAGCTTGGGCTGCTCAGAGAGGGCAGGCTCCAAGGGGCAGGCTCTGATCCCAAGGATCCATGGCTAGCTTGGCATCTCTGGGATGGAATTTCCTCCAAAAGATACCTGAACTATATTTCCCCATCCTCTCTGCTCCAACAGGCTCTCTGGAGGCACAACAGGTTGCTGCTGCCAGTTGCCAGCCCCAGCAGCCCCCGAGGGCTGCTGATGTCTCTGTCTCCTGCTCCTTTTGGCACCTCTGTCTCCTTGCAGCTCCCCATCCCTTGTGCCCCCAGCCACGGACACTGAAGCAGGGGCAGCCAAGTGTGAGACACTGCATGCTGCAGGGAAAGAAGCCCTGCAAACAGGTGAAGCACAAACGAGGCTTTTGAGTGATCTGATTATTGCTGTTTTCTCTTGTCCCATTTTCCCGACAGCAAAGGGACCCCTGACCTCGGCACTGTGCTGTGTATCAGCCGCTGCCTTTGATTTCCTGTACCAGGGATGCAGCCGGCTCCACACCCAGGTTTGCTGGCAGACGGATTTCTGGGAGCGGGTGTGCCTGAGGTTTGATCTCCTTTGCTTTGTGCCTCTGCAGAAAGAAAAACTGAGCCGTGCTGTGAGAAATTCCTCAAAGGAAAGGAGGGGGAAGCATTGACCGGCAGGGCAAGTCACACAGCTCAGGAATCGGCTGCCTCCTGTCACTGCTCCCCGCCCTGGGGCCTCGAGCAAAGACAGGGACCTCTTGTCTTTCCCAGAGATGGGTCTAAAGGGATGGAAATCAGCGGGAGACTGGACATTGAGGTTAGGACAGGGCACTGAAACTGAAGCTCCTGCCCAAACCCTGGGATGCTCCTCTTGTCCCTGGGGTGACTGAGCGGGAGGTGCGTGGTGTAACCTGCCTGCAAACAGCAGAGGCACCGGTGTGGTGTGAGGCCAAAATCACCTCCTTGGGGGTGCAGAGGATGCAGAACCTGCTGTGACTGCCACGTGCAAGCTCTGAGTTTCAGGACATGGCACCAGCAGCCCGCAGCTGGGGTTGGGATAGGAAAATGAATCAAGTTGAGGCAGGAGGAGGAAGCAATGCAGCACTGAGTGCTCCAGCCTGGCAGTGACAGGTAATGCCCCTCCATCTGCTCCTTCCTGGGGAGAACTTGGTGCTGTACCCAACTCTTCTTTAGGTCAGGTGTCTGGTGCAGCTGCAGACAGTTCCCTGAGCACATCCTGGCATCATGGTGTGCTGTGTGCTGCTTGCTTGCAGGCACAAAATGCCATTTCCCATGCTTTCATGTGCCTACAGGACAGGTGTTCTCCAGCCACTGGGAGAGATTTACAACAGCTTATCTCTGCTCCTAGATGGGTGAGAGAGCTCTGAGATGCAGTTTGGGCATTGTTTCTCCCACCATCATCAGAGAAATTGGAGTCAGGATGCCTGTGCTCCCATCTGGGATCTGGCAGCACTGATGAGATAGCGGGCTGGGCCTGGAGAACTGGAAAAAGATGTCTCCAAAGTCCATCAGCACCAGGAGGAAAGCTGCTGAAATCTGACATGAGTGCCCTTCAGCCTGAATACAATTTAACTGGCCTGACCCCTGATCCCAGGGTCCATCTCCTGCCAGGAAGGACAAAGCTCCTTGGCACAACAACTCATGTGGCTGCAGCCACTGCTGGGATGATGCAGAGCAGTTGGAGGGCAGCAGATGCAATAGCCTTGGAGGCTTTAGGCAGGTGGAGACAGGCAGGAAGAAGGGAGAGGGTAGGGGAGGAGAGCAGGCACTCTGGAGAGGGGAGAGCATGTCAGGGGAGCACCAATATATGGAAAAGACAATTAAGGCACAAAAAAGAGGGAAGCGAGACCTAAAAGGTAACTGACTAGAAAATTAAAATTATTCAGCTACAGAAAATAGGTCTAATGGGCTTCAACGTGATGCAGACTCCAGCAGATCGCACAAACAACACGTGAGGGGGAGTTTCCTTAAAGGGGCTGGGGACCAAGAGTCCTCTGGAGTCTCTAGAAACCACTTTCTGCTCACAGGAGCAAGCCCCTTCCAGGCTCCTCTCAGGCTCCTGTCTATGCTGTGGTTGCCTGTTGCAGATGCAGGCCCCTGGCTGCCAAAGTAATCTTCCCAGGGTAGATCAGGGACATTTGTTCCCATGTCACAGCTGGTGGCTTCAGCAGAGGACGGCAAGGTTGTGCAGGTGCAGGAGGCCACATGAGTCCTTTGCCTGCAGGGCAAAAGGCCTCTCCTGTGGCTTGGGGGATTAATTACTCCACCCTTCAACCCGGATTTTTTTTTGATGGTTCCTCCAGCTTGCTGAAATTGTTTTGAATTCGAAAATCCTGCCCTCCCCAGTCCTTGAAATCCCTCACAGCTTGCTGATGCCTGTGTATGGAAGATGTACCCTCTGCTTTCCATCACCTGAGCCCTCACTTACAGCACCAGCTGAAGTGGAGCAGCCCATGCCCACCCCGTTCACCAGGCTCAGCAGGAGACTGATGGAAAAGATTATTGGGTGTCCCTGCTGAAAGTGAGAGGTGGTGGGGACTGAGGCTGTGGACCCCAGGAGGGCAGGGATTGCACTGGCGCAGTACTGGTGCTGCTGAGATCTGGGTCCCAGCTTTGCTGGGGCTGAGCAAGGTTGACGGAAGGGTAAAAGCTCTTGTAGAGGGGGAATGCAAAGCTGCAGGCTTGATCTGGAAGAGCTGGGTCAGTCTCTTGATGAGGAGACTCTGGAGAGGACCCAGGAGAGCCCAGCCTAGCTGCAAAGTAAGGGAAGCCTAAACCATGTCCAGTGAATTGTAAAGGGATGAGAGACAGTCCTAGAGGGAGAGCAAGTGGCCTGGCCATCCCAGCTCCATCCCTCCTGGTATCTCTGCTAAAGGGGAGAGGTGGGAAGATGGTTTGTGTTCACCAGCAGGCACCACCAGCACCAAATGCCCCACAGCCTTTAACAACAGCCACTGTAAGGGTGGATATGGGAACAGCTTCTCCTCCTGTTAGGGCCAACACCACAGGGTGCTATGTAATGGCTACCAAGGGACACCTTACTCCCCGCACCTCCCCAGCATTTCTTTCCTAACACCTTGTTCTTTCTCTCTTTTCATCCAGTCTGGGCTCCCAGCTGCTTGTGTCCTGAAGACATGCTGAGAAAACATTGCATATTATACAATGAGAAACGGTAAACACAGTGTTCTTGCTAGTTTTCCACTTGTTTTTATTCTGTGAGCATCAGCTAAAGCCACAGGGATAGGGTATTTAATTAGAGTATTGTCTTTCACCTGCCTTTAGTCTCTGCAGGGTCTTTTCAGGGGGATCCCATTCCAGTGTGGTTCAGAAATTACTTCACTGGGGAAGTGACAGGGGCACATCCCTACAGTGTCTTGACTTTGCCTAGCACAGCTTGTGCCTCCGAGTTCTCATTCGTCTGGGTGTGGGATGCCAGGCAGAGAACAGGGAAGTCCCAAACAGATTCCAGGCCTGTTTCTAGGCAGGGATTAGATCCTGGGACAGATCTTGATGGTGTCCATCAGATCTCAGTGAATTGTCTCTCAGAGACAATACTGGCACAGAATTTTATTCCTCTTTAATATCATGTCCCTGTAAAAAAGTGCCTATGATTTGCACTCCGTGCATTGCAGCATATTCCCCTGGAGGGTCCTCAGGCTCTTTATGCACTCTGATTAACAATGATATCCTTTACCATCACAGTAATTTATTTATTCAGCACCAAGGGGCAGGCACGCTGCCTCGCAGACAAAAATATCCCACGTCTTTCGGTGGTACTGATGGAAGATGGAAGCCTTGCTTTGAAACCAAACTCACGGCCCAAACTTTGAGCAAAGACACCAACTGGTGCTGAGGCTGCAGTCCCATCCTGCAGCTGGACTGTTCAGGGCAGAGCAGAGTAACTCCTAAACACTTCTGCAAGCAGCTTCTCTGCCCCTGCTTGGCATCAGCTTGGGTCAATTACCAATTTTTCAGCAACCTGGATGAAGAGATAGAATGCACCCTCAGCAAGTTTGCTGATGATAGGACATTGGGGGGCCACAGCTGATAGACCTGAAGGCTGTGCCGCCATTCAGGCACATCTTGATAGGCTGGAGAGCTGAGCAGAGAGAAACCTAATGAGGTTCAGCAAGAGCAAGTGCAGGGTCCTGCACCAGAGGAGAAATAACCCCAAGTAGCAGCACAGGATGGCGTCTGAGCTACTAAAGAGCAGCTCTGTGGAGAAGGACCTGGGAATCTTGGTGGGTGACCAGTTGACTATGGTCCAGCAGTGTGTTCTTGTGGCCAGGAAGACCAATGGTATCCTGGGGTGCACCAGGAAGAGTGTGGCCAGCAGGTCAAGGGAGGTGATCCTGCCCTTCTGCTCAGCCTTGGTGAGGCACATCTGGAGTGCTGTGTCCCATTCTGGGCTCCTCAGCACAAGAAAGACAAGAAGCTACTGGAGAGGGTCCAGCAGAGGCCACAGAGATGATTTGGGGTCTGGAGTATCTCTCTTCTGAAGAGAGACTGCAGGAGTTGGGCCCGGTCAGTCTGGAGAAAAGGCTGAGAGGGGATCTCCTTAATGTATATAAATACGTCAAAGGTGAGTGCCAAGAGGATGTGCCCAGTGAGAGGACAAGGAGCAGTGTCCATAAACTAAAACACAAGAAGCTCCACCTCAACTTGAGGAAGAACTTCTTTATGCTGAGGGTGGCAGAGCCCCAGAACAGCTGCCCAGGGAGGCCCTGCGGTCTCCCTCTCTGGAGACATCCAAACACCACCTGGATGTGTTCCTGTGTCACCTGCTCCTGTGACCCTGCCTTGGCAGGGGGGTTGGGCTGGGTGATCTGCAAAGGTCCCTTCCAGCTCTAGCAAATCTGGGAATCTGTGAATTAAGGCAAGGATAATCCCACCAGGGATAGCCTCGGACTCTTTCCTGAAGCCTGCAGGCTGGTGGGACCAGGGCTGTGAGACCCAGCTTCTCTCCCAGGTGTGCAGCCAGTCATGCTCAGGCACATTCTGACTTTTGGATGGATGAGTCATGGCCTAAAAGTCATTTTAGGGTAATCCTACCACGAACTTGTTCAAGGCATTGCTTATGAACTCACATCCTGCAACACTCCTTCCCTTGCCATGTACAGAAACAAGCAGCTGTGCCTGGGAGGAGTGGTGGACACACACACCCCACGAGGATGGCAAGTGTCCTGATGTGGGGGCAAGTCCTGCCAAAAAGCAAACTTTTGTGGCAAACCAGTCCTGAAACTCATACCCCTGTGTGACTCTTCTTTGGGAGAAGAAAAAACATCCTGCAAGAGCAACGACCAGGCTGCAGAGCAGGTGGTGCTCCGAGTCTTTTAACCCCAGCATGCACACAGCACGGGTGATACTGGCCAGCTCCAGGCTGAACGTGGCTGCAGAGCAGTGGCTTGAGTCCTCCAGGCTGTTTGGAAGCAGAGAGGTGGGAGGAGGGTGCCTGATAAGCTGAGAGGTACAGGATGCCTGGTAAGATATATTGTGTTGTGTTTTCAATTTGCACATTGACACAAGACAAACAGATGAGATTTCAGTACAGCAAGCTCAATTAATCAGGGCTTTGACAGCTGTGAAGCTGGACATTATTAATCCCTTCTGCAGACAAGCCAAAGGGGTAATAATTACACTTTTCCCAAAAATAATAAGGAAGGATGTTCCTCAGGCTGCCCCCCTGCCCTTTCCCTGAAAGAACATTTCCTGATCACAGTACTTAATACTACACTAATTGCAAAAATACTTCAGCTCACCCTTTGCCTGTAAAATGGGAAACAAAATGTGTAAGTGTAAAATCCTGAGAATATCCTTCTTGGGGCTCTAAGGTTCCTAACATTGGGGGCACTCCAAGCCAGGGCTCAGTGACGTGAGAGCTGGCACATTTCCCTGTGCACTTGGAGTCACAAGTGCATGTTGCTGCATGGGACACTGTGGATCCATTCCCAGCTGGAAGGCTGCATGTTTGTGAAGCACAGCAAGGAGCTGTGGGATGGACCCAGCACCCACTGTGAGCACAGGGAGCTGGAAATGCTGGCTGTCCACTTGACCACAACACCTCTAGGACCTGGGCATGCTGGAGGCTGAACTTTCAGCCCAGTGCTAATGGGATGCTCCAGCCTGTGCTGGGGCAGGATGGCTCCAACCATCAGAGCATGACTTATCTTTCCCTTTGGTTATTCCCCCTCCAGGGAAGGCAGATGCAGTCAAGGCAACTGTAACCACCAGGAATGGGGAGGAGGAACTCCTCCAAGGGCAGGGGAAGGGGCAGGTATAACTTCCAGCCCAAACCCAGCTTTTTATGGCTGTGCTGCGAAAGTCGTGTTGCCTGAACCCAGCTCTCTATGGCTGTGCCGCAAAAAGTCATCCTGCCTGACCCTGCCTTCACCACTGGAGAAGTCAGACAGGCAGAGCAGCCCATTGCTCTCGTGCACTGCACCTTGCAGGCACCACCCCAATCCATCCGCCTCCAGACAATGTCATCTTCGAAGCGGGAGACATTTAAACAGTGAAATGCCAAAGGAGCAGCATGGTATTTAAAGGCAAAGAAGCAATTATGAAAGTTCTCGGGAGACCAAGCACACAAATGAGGGAGGATCAGAGAGAGGTTGTTTATCCCACTCTTAAATGTGCCATGTGCTCACTAGGAAGGGGTTGTGCAAGCACAGGGCTGAGTGGAGCATCTCCAGAGGGGATGGGTTTGTTTGACAGTTCTCCATTACAGCATCTGAAAATCCTGACGGTGCCTGCGGCCACGGGGAAGGTGACAAACTGCAGCTCCCGCAATCTCGTGCCTGACTGGAGCCACAGGCACCAGTGGCAGAGGGAGGGAGCAGCAGGGGCTTGGCTTGTTTCTGTACACAACAGGCGGGAGATGCAGCCAGGCAGGGAAATAGCCAGGCATAGTTACTGTGGTAGGGCAGATTCTGGGATGGGCCTGAGACCCGGTCCTAAGTCCTCCACGTGGTCCTGATCCCTGCTTTCCCCAAATCTCTTCCCAACATATTTTGCACCCTCACCTTTCTCTTCAAGATCCATAGAAGTCAAAAGCCCCATAAGTACCGGGGGATGGGAGTCTGTTTTGGCACAGAGATGGTGGCATCCACATGCTGATGGCTGATGTTTGATCTGCTGGCTGGTGCAGCAATGGCTGAGGAAACAGACATGGGAATAACACTGTCACTCCAAGCCATGGTTCACCCGCAGCTCCTGACACCCCAAGAACTGCTCATTTGCTTTTCTGATGAGGCTGGTCAATCCCCCACAGGGGAATTGCCAGCATGGATATGGGACTACAGGTGTGGACAGCGTGCCTGTGGCTGTGCAGCTCCCCAGGGAAGGAGAGCTCAGCCTCTTCCCCCCTTTCTTTGCTGGGCATACTAGAAAGCTTTCTCCCCATATCCAGCCCAAATCTTTGTTCTTCTGCATCTGTCAAGTGCCTTTGGTGCTAGGTAATGCTAAATAATGCTAATTTTATTCCAGCTGCCTTGCTTGTGCTTAAAAACACTGTTGGAGAGATAGAAAAATCAACATCAGCTGGAAGTGCCATCTCTGAGAGAGAAATGCTAGAGAAGCAGTGGGAGGCAGGATTGAAAATCTGTGGGGGGTTAGAGGCTGAGAAGGAGGCAATGAAGGTGTCGGGGGCTCAAACCCTCTGCAGCACCCAGGCCTCAGCATCCCCCGCTGAAGCAGAAAATCTCCTTCTTCCCAGTCCTGGTAAACTTCCCTGCAGTTGAAGGTTGTGGTTTATCAGCCGACAAAATCCAGCCTTAGGGCACCTCGGGAGGCCACATGGTGTGGACAGGTGCCCTAGGATAAGCTGCAACTCTTTGTTCTGGGATGTGAAGTGCTTCCTTGCATTCCCTTTGCACCTCCACCTCCTTGCGAAGGGCAGAACATCAACCCCGCCCACTCCCTGGCTTCACAGCTGGTTAGATACACCACTACCTCCATCAAAATAAATATCCAAGGATATCTGTTGTTGCCTGTGGAGGGACACTTTTGCTGTGTTGCTGTGGTGGTGAGAGCAGCCTTGGAGGGCTGACTGGCTAAAACACACTGACTTTGCAGGGAGGAAAGAAGGGAGAGTCTCCATGCAGCTGAGGGGACACGGTGGCAGCTTCTCCTGATGCAGTGAGGTGGGGGAGAGCAGATGTCCACGGGGATGTCTGGGACAAGATGTGGAGAAATGCTGAGCCTGGGCTCCCTTCCCCACCTCTCCAAGGCTTTGCCTTTGGCCCCTGATTCCAAGCAGCAAGACAGGGTTTTCCTCCCTCTCCCAGACACCTCTGGATGCTCACAGGGAATTTCCACATTGGCTTTAGGTCAGCCCAAGGCGTTATTTTATTTGACCCTAATTTTTTTTTAAGAGCTACACTAAATGGAGGGAAAGGTAAAAGCATTTCCCCTCTGCCCTGCCCTCCCTGCTGGAAGGTTAACACATTGGCCATTTCCTGCCTGAGCAGATGGGATATGCCTGGAGTTTGTCAACTCAAATTCAAATTAACTCTCAATTCAGTGGCTTCGTGTGAGGCCCCGGGGGCAGGTGGGGTGAGCAGCAGCTACAGATGTGGGCAGGCAGGGGACAAGAAACGGGCAGAGGGGAGCTGCCAGCTGGTCCTGGGGAACTTGTTCTGTAAACGCTGGGGTTTTCAGGTAAAGAAAGGGAAAAGAAAGGGAAAAAGGGAAAAAGAAACCAGGGGAGAGGAGAGGTGAGGGAGAGGGTGAGGGAGAGGGAGAGGGAGAGGAAGAAGGAGAAAAAGAGAGATAACCTGGTCTTCTTAGGCTGGAAGGAACTCTTCTAAGGAGCTAATTTGACCTCCCATGTGCTCTAAATCATTGAAATAGAAATGAGCAAATACAGGTGAAAAAAAGTCCCCTTAATATTTGCTTGCCTAGGGGAATAAATTTGCTGGGTTTGGGCTATGCCCTCTCCCGTGTTTGCTTTCTGCAAATATCCAGTCATTGAGTTTTACCCGAACAGACATTTGGGGGAAGCCAGTCACAATCTTGTGCACACAAATTAGTGCAGAGATGAATTGGCTATTTCCAAATGCCAGGCAGGGAGCAGGACCCATCAAACCGCCCTGAGCAGCCACCCTGTCAGCCCAGACTGCCAGGGACCAGCCTCTTAGTGACTGCTTTTAGAAAAATCACAGTTTTTAACAGCATGTTAAATAACTGTGGCTTGCTATCCATATCTGAGGAGTCTGCAATGCATTTCAGACATGTCCTGGGCAGAAAAACAGGACAGGATTTCTATGTGTGGAGTTCTGACTTTGTTTCTCTACAAAGGAGTATGAAAAGTGGCTGATGCAGAGATCTGTGCTTGTGTAAAATTGTGTTTGGAGTGGAACTCGTAGAGCTCTGGGTATTCGTACAATTCACACATGTGGCTGTGGCCTAGCATGTGGTTTTATAAGAT
This sequence comes from Drymodes brunneopygia, assembly GCA_013400955.1. Classification (NCBI taxonomy): domain Eukaryota; kingdom Metazoa; phylum Chordata; class Aves; order Passeriformes; family Petroicidae; genus Drymodes; species Drymodes brunneopygia. The sequence goes on along the minus strand of VZTZ01030478.1, from coordinate 22,001 downwards.
CAGCCTTTGTAGCCCTCCAGGCTGCTCTAAAGAGAAAATTCTTCCTAGTTGTGGCCAGATGTGGAGGCCAGGTGATCTGCTCTGCCCTTCTGCTCGGCTCCTGAAATGTCCTTGCGGATTCTGTTTGCACACCCCACACATCCCAGCTCTCCAAAACTCCTGCCCAGTTGGTGTGGTCACTCTCCCGTCTCCTCCAAGCCCAGTGGCTTGCTGAGGGTGTCTCACTGTGGTGTGGGGCAAAGCCAGGAGCTGTTGTTCAGCCCCGTATGGCTGTCACTGTCCTGTTGGGACATGGCACATCCACCTGTCGATCCCGAATGTCTGTGGGGGCAGAGGAGGGTGTCTTCCTCCCAGACGTACTTCTCCCAGTTCCCCGTAGATGGGAGCAGAGGTCTCCTTTTCCTCCAGTCCCAGTTTGGTGGGACAGAGCAGACACTCTCCAAGCAGGGTATTTCTGTCTGGAGGAGGGGACACAGCAGCTTTGAGTCCCCCTTTCACTCACTGGTTTTGAGGTCTATGAAGAAACCAGAAATTTCTGTTCTGGATGGGCAGCCCTGCTGTGGAGGGGGAAGCTGTATGTGGGTGGGGTTGTGCTGGGTGGTGCTGCCTTGGAGCTGCTGATGGAGACTGGATACTGAGAAATTTGTGATCTGTCCCCAGAGCAGAGGGAGCCCACAGGGAACAGGGACTGTCCTGTATGGGCATGGGACAATGAGCACAGTGTGTCCAGTGGCCCTAAGGTGTCTCTGTCAGGTGAGTTGAGCGCTCACTTCCTGTGGTGGTCCAAGAACCTTGGGCCCTCCCTTACCCCTGTCAATGCCAGCAGTAGTGGTGTGGGGTCAGGATGACCTATTCCCATGCTTCCTACCCCCATTAAAGCCACAGGGTGATTTATTTCTTCCACTCACCACCTCCTCGTATTTTCTGCAATTTTTCTATGTAAATCATGACACTGATTAATAACACTTAGCGCTTTCCAGTTCCAAAGCACATTGCAAGTATTTCCTAATTAATCCGTGCAACACTCTCGTCAGGGAAGGCAGTGTGCCGCCGTCCTGCCTTCCCAGGCTCGCAGCCTTCTGGCGGACAGAGATGGAAGTGTTCATCTGCACATCGTTAGCCCCACGCTGCTGACGCTTAATGAGTTTCCTTGCAGCAGAAGGGAGCGTTGCACGGCGCGGCTCGGAGCAGATGGGGTTGGCTTGCATGCCACGCCGAGGGGATGGAGAGCCGTGCAGCCCCCCAGCTTGCTGTCTCTTTGTGGGGCTCATGACGAGGGGCAGGTGGATGGTGACTGCAGGATGCTCTCCTGCTCTCTGGGCAGGGATTCTCTCAGCTGCGAATTCAGGGGGCTCAAAGAACCAACTCCCACCCCAACTCTCCTTCTGCTGGCAAGAAGTAGGAACCACTCAGGCAGAAGGAGCCAGTCAGGAGAGGGTTAACAGCCTTCTCATGGAGACACCTAATTGTCACTTGCCTCCTGCTAGATACTGCAATGGCCCATGCCATGGATACTGGTGTATCTCATGGAAGATGGAGCCTGGGAAGGGGTTAAAATGAAGAGTTTCCTAGCTGCAAGCCAGGAGCAAGAAACAGATCATTTTTACCCAAAGCAATTTCCCTGGCAGATCATTTTCCCACCTCCCCTCCGCTATTACGGCAGGTAATTGTGTCTGAATGACAAGCTCATCGCTTCTTCCTTGGTCCTGCTTTTCCTCCTGCTCCATCTTGCAGCCAAGTCATGAAACTGGTTGCTGTAGGTGTCAGGCCCCAAGATGCAGCCCTCAGCCTCCTTGCAGGTGGCAGCAGCCCAAGTCAGGGAGGATGGCCCTTTGGGACTCTTGCTGGGGTGCCCTTGATGGCTTGTCAATACCTCCTGCAGCAAGCCCATGAGCTTCACACCTGCCTCCCACAGTCTCAGCCCTGGCCAAGGGCGATTTAGCTCCAGCGTTTTCACAGAATCACAGGATGGAACGGACCTTAAAGGTCACTGAGTTTCCACACTGCTGCCACGGGCAGGGACACCTTCCATGAGATATTTTCCAGGAGGAGTAGGGCTGTGTGGTGGCTGTTCCCAGTGGTACTGAGCAGCTGGGAGGGATGGACATCCCGCTGCCCTGCTGCCAGCTCTCCTGCCATGCTGCTTGAGCTCCTTGCTGTGCACCTTCACCTCAGCAGCCGTGGCTCTGCATTCCCTCAGCACTTCCCGGAGAGGTGGGACAGCCCCCTGCCTGCCCCTGCTCCCTGGGCTCATTAAAGAGGCTCCTGCGGTGCCCTCTTGACACTTGTAACACAGGAGCACATGTCTTCAAAAAGCCAGGCCCTGGCCATATCCCCTGGGCCTGCTGCTGGCTTTCCTTCCCTGGCTCTCACAGCCCTCCCCAGGAGGGCTGTAAATTTGGCAGGAGCTGCATTATTTCCAGACCAACCCTGTCTCACGTTTCCCCTGCCACTAGCTTAAGTGTCACCCCTTTCTGCTGGCCCCACAGCCTCCCCCCGCCCCACCTGGCCCTACTGCTACTGCTGCCCACCCTGCTGGTTTTCTGGACAGAGCCAGGACCCTCAGCTGGCATGGGCGTGCCTGGAAATGGATTTCTGGGCACCCCTGCATGCCCAGTGCACAGACATGCAAAGTCACACATGAATGCAGAGGTGTGTGTGCACACTTTGTCCCTGCATGCAGTCAGGGTGATTTGGAGGCTCTCACAGGGCAGGGATCATGACTTCACATGGTCATACGTGGGGTTGGGATCCTCTGAGGCCTCTGTGCCAGCGTGTCTCATCTCTCCCACTGCCATGATGGAGACTTGAGGGCTGCTCTGTGTCCACGGTCTTGTCACAGGGCTTGTAGCATCCCTTGTCTCCTCTCAAAAATGGCCAGAAAAATCATTGCACCTCACTGCTTGGGGCGTGACTTGAAATCACAGTGACCCTTTCCAGAGGGGTCAGCAGCACCCTTCCCCATGTCACCCTGATTCCCTTGATCCATGGCTGAATAGAGATCCAAAGGCTGCGTATCTTCTCTTACTCATCACTGCATGGGCATCAGCTCCAGGGTGCCTTTTGTTGTGGGGAACCTGGTGCAAGCAGGGTCCTTTTTATCTTGCCCCCTTTTTGGAAGCTTTCTGGCAGAAAGCAGAAGAGTGGCTTCCTCCTTGCACCCACCAGGTCCTCAGAATCTCAGAAATGTTGGACTTGTTTGGAGGATCTCAAAGGCTTGTTATTCATTAACCCCACCAGAGAGTTTCCTGGCAATTAATTTTTAATAGGTTGAAAAATTCTCTGCCTAACCCCGCTTTCTTCAGAACGAGCCTCCAAAGCCGTTGCTCACCCTCTTGATGTTTCTAATCATTATCTCCTACATTCCTTTAGCTGTTTTAGAAACCAAAGCTGGGGAAGAAATTGGAAAGTGTTATTATTTCATTTGGGTTAAACTGTATCGCTTCAAGTTTCGCTCCCCCTGGGCACGATCATCAGCATATCTGATCAGCAAACATCTGCCTAAGCCACCCGCTCACGCCTCCCGGGAAATTTGGGGAATAAAAAAAACGGAGACGAAGCCACTGACGTCACCTCCCGGCTTTTGCTCTTTCCCCCTGAGTTTTATTTCTAAGGGACATTTGCATAGAAAGAGGATCTTTGTTTCTGAAGGTTTCGCCAGCTCCCGCTGCCGACTGTTCCATCTGGAAGCGTAATCCTTTCCCTGTGCTGGCTGCAGGAACCGGAGCTGCTCGCCGGAGTGGTCCCCACCTTCTCCAAACCCTCCCACCACCCAAAGGTCCATCTGCCTCACGGGTGCGTCGTGTCACCCCCAAAATCTGGCAGCAAAGAGGCCTGGAGCACCGATTTTGGATGTCTGCGGTGGCAGTGGTCTCGGCACGCCTCGTCCCCCATCCCGCGCCTCAGTTTCCCTGGGCAGAACCGCTCTGGTCTGTGTGAGCTCCGGAGAGCCTGAATGCGGATTAATTACCACCTGTAAAGTCCTTGCAACACGTGAAGAGTGACACTGGCACATGAACAACCGGGGTAATTCGTGCAGTGCTCAAAGGGAGTGAAGTACTAAATTATTAGTCCCACAACAGGCATGGCCATCGCAGCACATCGGGCGTCACTGGTGCTGGGACCAGCTTGGCTGAGGCCTGGAAAGCCCCCCGGACACCCATCCACCTTTCCCACTGCCCCCTGCAACAGACCTGCTGACTTTATTGGCTAAAACGAGGTCTTTACAACTCAGCTGCTTAAAACATGTCTGGGTTTTCTTATGGGGATTTTCCCCTTCTGCCAAAATCATGTATGAACTTATTCTACTTTTTTTTTCTCGAGATGAAAAAGAAGGAGATCGGGCACAGACTTTCAAAAAAACCTCTTCTGTAAAAATACCTGTTTGTTTCACTAAAAAACATCAGGCTTTTTAAAATTTAGCTCCCCTCAGATGGAAATTTTTAAACAGAACAAAATTTTCCCAGGGAAATCCTCCCCCTTTTTTCCCCATCACTTGTCAGAAAGGCATATCTTATCCTCTCTGCCCCTAAAAATAATATTGAGACGAAAAACATCTTGAGGAGCTGCTCAACCTCTCAACCTCTGCGGTCAGTACATGTGAAGGGAGGAAAGCAGCAAGAGCATCTTCCCCTAAGGAAGCGAATGCTGCTGCAAGGAAGATAACCACAAGGATAAATCCTAAGGAACGGCCTTTTCTCTTTCTTCTTATTTTTTAATTTTTTTAAAATCTAGAGCCTGCAATGTCACCTCCTTTAAATCTGCACGGGTAGCAGATGCTTAGCTGGGGTTTGTGTGTTGTGGTGTATTTTGTCAGCTGGGTGAGAGCTTAAAACAAAACCTGTCCTGCCACTCAAAATGTAAACTCTGGGCAGCTCCTTGGGTTCCACCATCCAAACCCATCCCACCATGTCTGTAACTCATGCTCTGGAAATCAGGAAGAATGCTTTGGTTCCTGGCATCTGCAGCATTACCTGGGAAGGAAAAACACCTCTGGTCTTGATCTGTGGGCAAGCCTCCAGAACAGGAGGCTTGGACAAGCAATGCAATTCCTTTACAGAGCTTTATAATTGATCTGAAGTCACAGGGAAGCAATTAATATGGAGCCTCATGGAACTGCTTCAAAGCATGGCTGGATTTTTGACCCCATAGCAGCTAAAACCGAGGAAAGGGATCCAATGGAAATTGTGTTTTGAATGAATGAAGCTCCTCCTGCAGCATTTGCAAGTGCAGCTGGTTTTCAGACAGATTTTTTTTTTGTTCTTTCTGTTGAAAATGCCAAACTGTTGAAAGCAAAACAGCTTGTGAAAATGCGTGGATTGTGAGGAAACTTCATTCTCACAGAGAGAAAAAGAGAGGAAGTGGTCAAAACATCAAAATGCTTGTGCATAATACACTGTAATGTATATAAAATAATTTAATAGTAATGGGTAATTAAAATCAGGACAAAACATTTTGATTTTATCCAACTGTGCTGAGTTGAGTGACTCAAAATCATTAAATTCTAGTTCACAGGGAAAGCTCTGCCTTTGTTTTGTTCCATTTTGGAATGAGGATTGTTTTGAAACACTGGGGTCTCCTGAGGAGCAATCTCTGAATTTCCTCCCAGCAATAGCTGCTGAGGGAGATCAGCGGGTCTGCTGGAGGAGGGGAACAGGGGTTTCTACCAGGGAGCTGGGCAGGAGCTGAAGTGAATTCCTGTGGGAAAACCAGACTTAGGAATGACCTGCAGCTCATCAGGAATCCATCCTGGGGGAGGAGTGAGGAGTCAAGGCAGACTGGACTCTGGGGACAACTTCAGTGTCATGCACTGAATGTCCAACTCCCTTGGAGCTGCGTGAGCCAGCTGCGCCAGTGACGTCTCCATGAGTGCTGGTTCCCAGTGGGAAACCAATTGGTTGGAAGCACATGTGCAGTTTTGGGAGGGTAACACACGCTGGGGTGTTCCAGCAGGGCAAAACCAGTCCGAGCATCGCCTCCCCGAGCGGGTGCTCTGCTCCCCACCGTGCACAGCCTGCCCCTGGCCCTCAGGCTCGTCTCGAGCTCCACACAACATCCTTGTTTTTCAGGGGCTGTTTTATGAAAGCAAAGACAACCTGTGGTGCTGATGACACAAGCAATGATGAGGAATTAAAACCATTTCCAACCTCCTTTCTCCTTGTGCTGCTGGCAAGTCAGAAGTGAATCGGAGATGGTGAGCAACTATCTTTGTCTGAGCACAGCCAAAGGAAGAAAGGCCTGGTTTTATGATTAATTGCAGATTAATTCATTTTATATTAAAAGAAGTACTACTTTCTGTTTCCTCATTGTGGGCTTTTTTTCTGTTTGTTTTTTGAGAAAGGCAATAAATACCATTAGGCAAATGGGTTTCAAAGTGTCATGTGAAATGGAAACCTAGGCCTTCAAATGTGACTTTCATTTGGATTGTGTGAGGACTTTTATTTTTCATTTGGTTGGGTTTTGTTCTTGTTTAGGTTTTGCTTTTGCCTCAGCCCCATTAAACATGTAGATCAAAGAGAGGGATGCAGTCACAGAAACCTGGATGCTCAAGCAGTGCTGCGTGCTGCAACTGTGGCTTCACACCACACTCACTGAGGCAATTTTGTTATCACACACTGGATGACATGGTGGAGGGTGTTGAGAAGGGGCTGCTACTTTTGCCACGTGTTTTAAGAGCAATTTTGAGATTCTTGCATCTTAAAAGGACCTTTCAGCTGTGGAAAAGAGGGTAGTCTCCTTTCAACCAGGCAGATGGAAAAGCCATCTTTCAAACTTTCAAACTTTTACAAGCTTTCAAAATCACAATCATATTTGCAGTAGCTAAACAACCATTTAAGGGGTGAAAGTTCCTTCTTTCAGAGGAAAGAGGTGTTTTGGCTGTGCTGTGATTTAATTGCAACCTTCAAGTAAAGTACTTGGCTGTGGCTCACTCACTCCCTGCTCTTCCCCCTGGTGGGATGGAAAGTAGATTCAGAAAACGGTAAAACCCACAGGCTGAGGTATGAAAAAGTTAATAATGTAAATAAAGTAATACATAATAACAACAACAACAATAATAACTATGAAAAGGAGTGGGGGAGAGAGGAATACAACCCATAACAAACAATTGATGCACAACACAATTGCTCACACCCACTTGCCAATGCTGAGCTCGTTCCCCACCACCAATTGGTGTCTCACAGCCAACTGTCCCCAGTTTATGCACTGGGCATGAGGTTCTGTGGTATGGAATATCCCTTTAGCCACTTTGGGTCAGCTCTCCTGGCCATGCTCCCTCTTGTGCACCTGCTTCTTGTGCATCTGCTAGCTGGCTCTGAAAAGTCTTTGATTTAGGGTAAGCCATACTGAGGAGCAGCTAAATCATCAGCATGTTATCAACATTATCCTCATACTAAATCCAAATCACAGCACTGTACCAGGAACTTAGAAGGAAATCAGTTCTATCCCAGCAAACCCAGGGTAGGCTGGTCCTCCCTCTGCCAAGCCTCTTATGACTAAATGGCATCTCAAAGTCTTCCTCCATCAGCATTTTCACTTACAAGGCCAGTTTGGATCAGTTTCCCTCTTGTGGTTAGAGTATGGGATTGGCATGTCCAAATTCAAGAGTCTCCAGCCCAGCTGGTGAGATAACACTATTTTGTCCTAGAGCAGGGTTTCTCTCCTGCTCCATCTCCAAAAATGCATGATCCAGGAGGAGCCCATAGTCTCCCCAGGTCCTGCATGGCAGGACGGACATGGAGAAGGTGGGGACCTGAAGTCAGCTGGTGACACCCGCAGAGGATGACAGGGCTGCTCCCATCTCTGTCCTCTCCCTCATTCCCACCCTCCCAAGCCCCAGTCACACCCTGTGCTTCCCCCACTGTGGTCGGCAGTGCCCACCCTTGGTGCCCCTTTGTTTTGTTCTCCTGTTACATTTTACTGCTCTTCACATCCACTGCAGTTTATTTGGGTCTGAATGTGATAAACTCCACATTTGGGCTTTTTTTAAAAGCCAAATATTTGTGGAAAGTAATACTTAGCCAGACTCATATTCCATCCTTAGCACAAATCTAATCCAGATACAAGCCAAACAGCAGGACAACAACTGCTCTTAATACTCACCGTGTTTGCAGCATAATAGTTTTCATTGAAGGGAGAAGATACCAGGTTTTTAATTGCTTCAGGGTTATTCCCCATAGCTGTACCAGGCCCACCCTGGGCTCCCTAGCTGCCTTCCCCCTTGCAGGGGTAACTCTGACCCTTAAACCCCCAAATTTTCCCCCATGCTGCTCCAGCCTGGTTTTTCTTAACCCACTTTGCTGAAGAAGCTGAACCGTCTGTCTTTGTGGGAGTGTGAAAGATGATCAGTGATTGAGGTGACCGCATTTGCAAAGAGGATTTGATTTAGTCTATTAATTGGATTTAGTCCATTAATTAATTTTGATTTGGTCTATTAATTTTCAGACTTGGTTCTGATAATCTCTTTGTTATCCCCCTTGTTCTCTCTAAAGGTTTCCTTTTATATCTGTCTACCAAGCCCCAGAGATCCTCCTGGGCTAAGTGGTGAAAATGCAATTTATGATTCCAAATGTTTCCTTGTGGAGCTCATAAGCCCATGCTAATCCATGGATATGATTAACAAAGCAGCTCTGCTTTACCAAGGGAGCTAGCAGGGCATTGATGGGGAGGTCTTGTCTTCATGTCTGAACCATTCCCAAATCTCCTCAGTCTGACCCAAACCTCTGAGGGAGGGCAGGGTTGGAGCAGGTGGTTAATCCAGCATCCCTGGCAGACAGGGGTGACTCAAGGTCTTCTGCTCCACAGCAAAGGAGAAGGAAGGGGTTACACAGGTGTTGTAATGCCAAGATACTTTCCTGGCTTCCCACTACTCCCCTTAACAACCCTTTCTATCTCCAAGGAGACTCACCATATGAGTAAGCCTTGTTTTCAGCTGAAAGACTACCTGGAAGCTTTCTCAGCTCCTTTCCCTTCTGACCACGTTGTGGTCTTACCCTGATCTGTAGCTGAGCTCTGCTCCAAAGTCAGGAGCATTGTGAAAACCTGTTGTTTGCTCACATTTTTGGTACCATACACAGCACTGATCCCTCACCTCAGAGGAATGCTGCAGCACAGCAAAATATGAAGGATGATGAATAGTGTGGCACAGTCCCCCTTCTGACAAATGCATGAGTGACTTTGCTCATGCAGGTCCAGGACAGAGGTAGACAAAGATACGTGGTAAAAGACACGGTAAGGGGATAGGAGGCAGTGTGAGAAGCAGAGGACAGAACAGATTGCTAGCAGGTGTTAAAAACAAGGCAAAGGAACATGTGATGGACCTGTGGAACTGGTTTCTGCATAATGGTGTAGAACCTAAAAGTTTGCAGGAGTTTAAGGAGAGGCTTGCAGTGGTCTTCATCTTTGGCAAGGCTCAATTTGGGGATGGCTTGCCCAGGTCTTGGCCACCCTAATCTGGCACAACCCCAGAGAACCTAACCGTCCTCAGGGCGGTGGTAGCTGCAGGAGAGCTCAGCCGGCTCCACCAGTAAGGATGGTGGGCGTGAGCCTAAGGGGGTAGGGTGAGCGGAGTCCGCCTAGGCGCTGGAGAATGGAAGGGAGAAACTCATGGCCGGGTTTGCTGTGACGCCTTTATTGTCGCAGCGGGAGCCCGCGCACAAGAGCCCCGCTGCATGCTTGACATTAGCTTATAAGGGACACAACCAATCCGGCTTCAACTCAGGGGAGGAGCAAGGGAGGGCTTAAGGGGAACTGTCCAATAACGTGGGGAGCAGGGAGGAGTCGGGGGTGAACAACAAATCAACAACCGAGTGAAACAGAACTTTCCAGAAGAGGGGAAATAACAGACCGCTAACATAACCAGTAGGTAAAAGGGGCAGGCCCTTTCGGCTCTCAGGTCAAACTACTGACTTCTCCACCTCGGGGGGAAGTCCTCTGGCTCTTGGACCCTTCCACCAGGAGTCATCTTCTTTGCCATCTCCCGAGGTCCTAGGGCTCTTAGATCTAATAGACACAACTCCTACAGAGGCTAAAGAAAATGTTCTTCTGGGGCACTGGGGAAATGGGTGCCTGGTCCTACCCCCCCTTCCCTTTCAAGGCTGTGTCCCCTCTCCTGAAGTAGCCAGATGCAACCACACTGGTTCAACTCCTGCCAAGTTGAAGCCTTGTGGCGTTGAGGCTGAGACAACATCCACCATGCACAGATTTTCTCTGCACACACTGCTGAGTGTGAGAGCCATACTCAGGGAGCCCAGGTGGGAGGATCTGCTCATCCTGGTCTCCAGCACTGTGATCTCTGCCACATCTGATCCCTGCAGACTGTGTGAGCAGGATCCAGGATACACTGGACCCTGCGGGAATTTGTCTCATGGAGGGTCTGCAGGGCCCCAGAGTGTGCTGTCCACAGACAGACCCTGCTCAGGTGTGGGCTCAGGGCTGCAGCAGGACCTGGTCCCACCAGGGTCTGTCCTGCTTGGATCTGCTCTGGAGTGCCTGTCTCTGGGCTGCAGACGGGCACTTATCTGTGTTTGTGGTCTGCCTTTTGTGTAGGTAAGAGGGAAGGAAAGGCAATCTCAAATGCCTGTTTGCTGTGTGACTTTCCTAGCCTGAGGCTTCACCAGCTTCTGTCTATTCAGTGGATCACAGCCTCTCCTGAGTTCATGTGCTCCCACACTTTCTCCCTGAAAACTCTTTTCTCTCAATCCTGTGTCTTCCAGGCAGCACCTTGCAACCTCTCCTGCCTCCCTATCCTGCATCTTCCTTTGTTACCAGCCTCTTGAGTGATCCAATTCAGCCACTGCCAAACCCTAAAACATTGGTGTGCTCTGTGATTTACAAAGCACATTGCCTCCAGTGAATTCCTTGCCTGATGTTTTCAGAGCCCTTTTGGGTAGCAAAGCAGCTATACATCACAGAGCAGTTGTGTTTCTCTCCTTTTTATGTTTCAGGGGATTGAGGGATTTCTGAGCGTTCCTTGAAGCAGCTGCAAACATTCAGAGCTGAGGAGATGAGCTGGACTCACACACCTGAACATGAGTTCTCTGAGTATTCACAGAAATTAAATCCTGGCTCCAAGGGCCTTTCTCATCTTTTTTGGGACTGTCATCAGTGAGCTAGCACAGAAAGACAATAGGGTTTAATGTCCTGAGCAGGACTGAAATGGGCTGTCCTCTGTGCGTGCCCAGAAACTGAGCAGGGAGCCTGCAGACATCACTCTGGGAGTCCCTGAGGACAGATGAGCTCTTTCTCAGCTCGTGAGGATCCTGACGCAGCTGTGTAGCACCTTCTCTCCCTCCCTGTGACACGTGTGACCTGGAGCTGGGTGTCCATGTGCAGACACCCACCCCGCAGCAGCGCCTTGGCTGAGGCCTGGCACACTCATTTCACCAGGGGACAACTGGCAGCCAGGGAGGCTGCAGCCCAGAAAGCATCTCAGCATCAGCGTTTGGCTGCCCTTATCCCTTATCTCCCCGAGCTCAGAGGAGGACAAGGACAGCATCTTTAAGATTTCTTGGGGTCTGGATGGGAAAAGCGAAGAGCACAGCTCCCCACTGTACAGGAAGTCTGTGTGTTGGACTATGGAGGAGGAGGGGGCTTTTCTCCAGGTGGGTCCCTCTCTTTTCCTTGCAGTGGAAGGGAAAGACAGAGGTTTTACTCTGCACCACAGCTCTGTTCTCCCTCCAAGCCTCACTCTGTAGCTGGCTGTGGGGCAAATACATGTGCAGGGGTGATAGCCAGGGTGGCTGTTGCAAGGGGATGGTGGGACCAGGGCGACCCTTCCAGTGGCTGAAATCTTAGTGTACACCCCAGGCTTTGAGAGGAAGAACTCTAGAGGCTCTCACAATTTAACTATCCAGGCCTTGCACAGCAGGAAGCTTAATGCATCTCTCTGGGGTGGTGAGCTGAAATTTTGGCAGCTGGGGGCTCCCAGGGTGGTGTTGTGTCCCCATCCTCCTGCAGTCAGACTGGGAAGCCTCAGTGCCAACTCCATCCCTCCTGCAGAGATGCCCTTGGAGGAGCCATGCTGTCCCTGGGGTTCCTCTGCTGCTTGACCCAAGTGTGTCTGGCACACTGTGCTGCCCTGAGTTGTCAATTTCGTGCGGGAGACACCCTGTGGAGAAACAAAGGTTCTGGGAGGACGTGCTCATCATACTAATTTCCACAGGCTTGCTCAGCTAGGTGCAAGTCTAGGGGCCACAAAACATCCTGCTTGGGAGTCCAAACAATCTGGATGGCTGGAAAGGTCCAGAAGCCAGAGTCTGGAGGCATCCTGGGATTAGTGCTGCTGGAGTGAGAGGGAGTGTGCCACCCTGAAAGGGGCTGGTGACAATTAGTTCCAAACACAGCAAACTGTAATCACCGAATTATTCAAGAATAATTATGCCTTGATAACAACATTACACTTTCTATTTCCCTTATTGCTGTTCTTGTTAAATATAATTACCATGCAAATTGCACAGCATAAGCAAGCCCAGGTGATTAAAAGGGCCATGGAGGCCTTGGGAGAAGAAACTGAGGTGACTATGAGTACATATCTCTCTGCTTGCCTAGTTGTTTGTCCAGATTTTCACTTGGGAGATCACAGAATTCAGGAGTTGTTTAGGCTGGAAAACACCTCTAGGACTATCAAGTCCATGTTCCCAAGTGCCACATCTACAAGTCCTTTAAATACCTTCAGGGATGGTGACACCACCACAGCCCTGGATAGCTTGTTCCTGTTGATAACCCTTTCAGTGAAGGAATTTTTTCTAATATCCAATCTAAACCTCCCCTGGTGGAATTTGAGGCTGTTTCCTCTTTTCTTAGCGCTCATTATATGGCAGAGGGGACTGACCCTCACCTGTCTACACCATCCTGTCAGGGAGCTGTAGAGAATTATGAGATCCTCCCTGAGTCTGCTTTTCTCCAGGCTGAGCTCCCTCAGTCACTCCACATCAGACTTGTTCCCCAGCTCTCTTTCCTCCTCTGGATGTGCTCCAGCCCCTCAGTGTCTTTCTTGCTGTCAGGAGCCCAGAACTGAACACAGAATTCCAGGTGTGGCCTCACCAGTGCCAATTGCATGGCATGGGCACTGCCCTGGTCCTGCTGGCCACACCATTGCTGACACAAGCCCAGTGCCATTGCCCTTCTTGGCCACTGAGCACATCCTGGCTCATGTTCAGCCACTGACAACCAGCACCTCCAGCTCCTTCCTCACTGGGCAGCTTTCCAGCCATTCTATCCCAGCCTGGAGCTACAGAGGGCTGTTGTGACCCAAGGGGAGGACCCAGCACTTGGCCTGGTTGAGCCTCACACAATTGGCCTCAGGCCATGAATCCAGCCTGTCCTGATCCCTCTGCAGAGCCTTCCTGCCCTCCAGCAGATCAGCACTCCCACCCAGCTTGGTGGTGTTCTCAAACTGGCAGAGTGTGCTCTCAGTTCCCTAATTCAGATCATCAGTAAGGGCATCAAACAGGGCTGGCCCCAGAGCTGAGCCCTGGGGAGCACCACTGTGACTGGCCAAGATGGATTAAGTCCATTCACCCTCACTCTCTGGGGCCAGCTAGATTTTACCCACCAAAGAGTGCACCTGTCTAAGCTGTGGGCCGCCAGTTTCTCCAGGAGAATCCTGCAGGACACAGTGTCCTAAGGTAATTATAAAGTGATTTCAGCTCAGAGAAGTGAGGAAGGACTGAGAGATGTGGCTCCAAGTTGACCGGACATCGGCCAGCAGGCCCAGGATGGGCTCTGATGTGAAGACCTCCAGGTGCAGTGTGTGCAAACTGGGCTCTGACTTCTCATTGCTGACCTTCAGGAATTGCCCTGCACGAAAGTGCCCCAGAAGGAGATGTTTTCCCACCTCCCAGTACTCCTGGCCAGTTCAGCATCCATCCCACACCCTTCTTCATGGTGACTGAGCACCTGCTAAGCTTTCCATGCTCCTGTGGCTTTGTGGTACATCAGCATTACTCTTCCAGCTCTCACTGTGCAGCTGCATGCATGGCTAGGAGCTAGAAAATGCTTCTTTTTGTGCCTTCCTTCCCCTCTCATCAGAGTATAGGCATCTGAAGGACATGAACAGGAAGGCAGAGGAGGATCTGTTAAGCATAATGAAGTGGAGGAGTGTGACAGAAACTGCTGAACGGAGTTCCCAGGGGAGGGCTCAGAGCATTATCACCTGAGTCAGTGAAAAAGCTGCTGAACAAACCCACAGCATGCAAGGACAATCTCACGAATGCCCTGTGGGACAAGGACAGCAGCAAGGGCTGAGAGCTGGGATGCTCAGCCCTGGTGACCTGTGTGGGGTTAGCTCTCTATGCAGTGTCCTGCCACCACCTCACGTGCCCTGTTTGAGGTCAGTGGATGTATTTCCCATACACCTCTCATTTCTGACTGACCCCAAGGCCTCTACCCCTTGTACCTCACCTGTGTCTCATGGCTGTAAAACCTCTGCAGTCTGGCCATCATGTCTCTGCTGGGCTGGGACCTGGCAGACACTTGCTGCCACAGGTCCTCTTGATTCCATTCCAAACAGGGTCTGGAAAACAGACCCCTTGCCCAGCAGCCATCCCAGAGCTGCAGCTGGCACAGGGATAGAGTGGGAGGCAAACCTTGCTTTTCCCCTTCTCCTCTGGACCACCCCTTTTCTCTGCCTTCACCAAGCTGAGAACTGCAGGTCAAGAGCACTTACCTGCAGTGATTCCTGGTACAGCCATGAGATCACACTAACCGTAGGGCTCTCAGCTCCTCAGATGAAATTCTTCTTCTATATATACATACATACATGTGTGCACAGAGTTTATTATTATTACCATGCCAGACAATCCTTCTTCATTAGGGCTTGGAATTTGCTTTTGATGCTCTCAGTCAGATCTTTAGCATTATTTAAACACAATGGGTTTGGGGGAGTTTTTGTTATTTTTAATGCAGACCAGATTTTGCTGGGATCAGAGAATTGAATTGTTCTTCATCTAGACCCACGAGCTGCCTCTCAGTCTGCAGGAGCCAGGAGGGTCCTCAGTGGCAAATTCAGCCTGCAGTGCTTTTAAAATCACAGCCAGGTGTCCAAGGAGGGGGAAAGGAGGATGAACGCCTCTTCCTACCTGTGCCACAACCCCACAGTCAGCACGGACCATGGTGACACACGAAAGGCTCTCCTGAGTGTGGGGTGAGCACCAAGCAGGCACCCGCAGCTCCCTCGCCTTCCCCCGAGTCCATCACAACACTCAGGGACTCAGGAGCACATCTGGTGTGAGAGGGAAGGAGTCCCCGTGCTGGGCACAGCTGGGGCTGTGTCTGCTCACAGGCAGAACACCCGGCCCTGCTCCGTGGCACCTCCCTGGCTGGAGAGCCACGCTGGGACCGCTGTCCCCACAGGACCCCACGTGTCAGAAGCAACACATCTCATCTCTCATCACCCATCTGGGGCTGGTCTGTGGCTCCCAGAGATGGGAGAGGCCAAAGCCTTCTGCTGGCAATGTGGGAGATCCAGGCAAAGGAGGAAGGGAGTTGTCTGAGATTCATGTGTCGCAGGGATGGGGCTGTGTCTAGGCGGCCCTGGCTGTGCAATTGTGGGAAAAACAGATACAGACTGCTCCTGTGAGTGGTCCCAGTGCACCTAAAATGTGTTTAGTGGCAAAAAAAAAATTCAGAGGATGTGATTCTGTGGATGGCGTTTCTTTTAAATAACATTTTTGTGAGGATTGAAAGGAAGAAGCCATATTGAACCATATGCCAATGGTATCCAAATGTGTCCTGGGCTGCATCCAGAGCTCCGTGGGCAGTAGGGCAGGGAAGGGATTCTGCCCCTCTGCTCTGCTCTGCTGAGACCCACCTGGAGCTCTGCATCCAGAGCTGGGGTCCCTGCACAGGAAGGACAGGGACCTGCTGGAGTGAGCCCAGAGGAGGCCACCAAGATGATCAGAGGGATGGAGCATCTCTACTATGAAGACAGGCTGAGAGAGTGGGGGTTGTTCAGCGTGGCAAAGGGAAGGTTCTGGGGAGATCTTACAGCACCTTCCAGAACCTAAAGGGGCTATAGGAGAGCTCGAGAAGGACTCTTCGACAGGAACTGTTGAACAGATCAACAGGACAAGGGGAAATGGCTTCAGACTGAAAGAGAGTGGGTTTAGACTAGATATTGGGAAGAAATTCTTCACTGTGAGGGTGGTGAGACACTGGCAGAGATTGCCCAGAGAAGCTGTGGGTGCCCCATCCCTGGAAGTGTTCAGAGCCAGGATGGATGGGGCTCTGAACAACCTGGTCTAGTGGAAGATGCCCCTGCCCAGAGCAGGGAGATTGGAATGAGAGTATCTTTCAGGTCTTCCAACCTAAACCAGTCTATGAATCTGTGATTCTATAAGGAAAGAGAGAGATACAGAAACAAAAAGAGATAGATGGTCTTGACATTTTATTCAACAACTGAAAAACAGACACAAGTTGGGTATCAGAATAGCATTTCTTCTGAAAAGTGGAAAAAATCCCTTGTGAGATCACCCTGGTGTAGAAGCATTTGGTGGAAGAGATGGGAGTCAACCACCATGAGATGCCCTGGTGGGAAAGGGAGTGACTGAAGTTGAAATAAAGTATTGACACTAGAATGGACATGCGTGAATGGGTCATGAATAAACAGAATCTGGAGATGAGGAGAAACTGCCCAACCAGCAAGAGTCCTGGAGCTGCCTCTTGTAAAGCAGTGATGGGGATAGAGAGATTAAAGGAAGCACAGAGTGGGCCCTGAGACTAAATAACCACTTTGCCTCATTTTTTTAATAAGACCAAGGCCGCTGCCCATGGGAGCAAAATCATGAAGTGTAATTAGAAATGAGGGTATAGGAATTACCACGACCAGTCTGGAAACAAAGCCTGGTGAGCCCAGTGCTGTGAGCTTGGTGGGACTGGGTAGCCTCCATCCCAGCAAACTGGCAGGTTGTCCAGAGGGAGTTTAAGCATCTCCCAGGGCATGGTGTGGTGTGATGGGACTGTTCTGGCTATAACTGAGCTGAGACTGGAAACTCAAAGCTACTTCCTACCCATGACTGCAGAAGGCTTCAAGGAGCTACTGCTGCTGCCAGGCAGGAGATGCTGGTAGGGCTGGAGGTGCAGTCCTGGGAAGCTGGAGGGACTCCCAGCAGGACTTTATTTTTTTGCAGAATAAACAGATCCAATGTTATACCCTGGAAGCTGCAGAGTGAGGTGTCCTCAGCAGTCCCCTGCAGCACAGTGGAGGGGGAGCTGCTTCTCCACCTTCGCTTTCCAAATCACTGCCTCCCTTGGCATCATCAGTCGAGAGAGCTGCCATCCACTTGAGGCTCTCTCCTTCTTCTTGTCCTGATTATTATGATCATTACTGTCTCATTTCAAGCTGTAAATCAGAAATATTGTGCCTCGTATTTTTCCTCCCTGGGGAACGCATAACTAGGGGTGAGATTGGCTCTGAAGTTCAGTGCTGTTCTGTTGAAAAACTGCCTCAACAAATCGAAACTGTCTCACTTTTTAGAAGAAGTTTTGATTGGAATCAATCTTTCTTTTTTTTATGAGCATAAAAAGGGAGTAGTTAAAAGTAAGATTTATTCCAAATTCATCTTATCAGCTCTGAGACATTCAATTTTGTAATCAATTCCCACAGGGGCTCCACCAAGAAGCCCATATTCAGAATCAATCTTGTATTTCATTAGGTTATTTCTGGTGTTAAAAAATAAGATTGATTCTTACTTTATGTTATAGCGCTACAGCAATTTATTTTTTAATGATATGAGGTAAGAATCAATCTCTGGCTTCTTTTTCCTTTTTTCTTTTTTTTTTTTCTTTTTTAATCCTGCTTTTCCTGCATTGGTTTTGTTAGAGCCAAGAGAAGTTAGCAAGCTCTGAAGGATTTTCAAATTACTCTTGTACAAATTTAGATCCTGTTGGTGCCAGTCTGCAGCTCACAGGATCTGCAGAGCACCACAGGGGCTGATGAAAGGCACAGTCTGCCCTGTCCTGGGATTTTGGGAACACACTAAACAAAACTGCACAGATCTCCAGTCCTTGGCAGCAGCATCCTGACCTCCACGGACTCCCACACCACCCCCAGCATGGTGCAGGTACCCCAATGACACTTGTTCCTAGCTATTCCCATAATCACAATGACAATAAATACACAGGATTAAATTAATCCCTAATAATTCATGACTTGTGTGTAATTCATCATGAGCGGTTCAGAAGTTACTCAAGCAAGCACAATTGCTTTTCATGGGTAGCTGAGAAATTGCCTTGCTTGCAATTGCCTTGCTTGCAGCACTGGGATTTGGTCACTGTGTTGGTATTTGCCTGGCTATTCTGAAGGTATTTTGGTTTAAGTAGTGGCACCTTGTCTTTTCTTCCTTCTTTCCCCTTTGAGCCCAGAAACACAGCACAGGTTTTCAGCAAGGAGGGGAGCAAACTGCCAGAGTAACTGACCCAGGAGGGAGCCATGAATTGAAGCTCCCTAAAGCTCAGGAAAACTGACTTCATGGCATCTCTCTGGAGCTGGAGGATTATGGCACCCAGGGCAGTCAGCCTTTACCTTCCTGGGCTGCAGAGGCTGTTACTTTGTGGTGCTGATGTGATGCACAGGGAGCAAGGGCTGGTCTCTCTGCCCTGATTTGGGAGTTACTGGGACATGGTCCCCAAACTTTGCTCATGATGGTGGGATCCTGGCTGCTCTTTAATGTACCACTGGACTGCTGGGCCTGGCAGAGTGACATTTACCAGGGCTCAGCCCTCTGCTTGCAGCTTGGTCACCCCAGACACTACAGGCTTTGGAGGCCAGGCTGAGAAGTGACAGCCAGAATAGCAGACCTTTTCCTGCCCAAATACCTCTGGAGCCTTCTGAAATCCCTGCCAAAGCTCTCATTTATGAGGTGTAACTCAAATCTCAACATCCAGCAGAAGTGAAAGGTTGTCTCCAGGTTTATCTTACACTCAGCAGTTGAACAGCTCCCATTCTGCAGCCTCAGGTCCACATCCCCAGCTGGGCAGGTGAGGTTGGTTGTCTTCCATGTCCCAGGCTCACTCTTGACCTCAGTGGAGGGCTGAACCTGCTTTCCTTCAGACAGGTGACTAGGAGGCAGCTGGGTTTACTGGGAATTTTCCCCTTCCTCTCGCCCAGAATGACTCATCCCCAGGTCAGATCATACAGTGGGCACATCCTCCCACTGTGCTGAGCTCCATGGCTTGGCTGCACTGGGAAGAATGGAGTTGTGAAGCTGAAGATTGGAAAGGGTCCTTTCCCATGGGGAAAATGGTGCAAGGTTTCACCACAAACCCTGGGGACTTCTGAAGCAGCATGGCAGGACTGGGACACACAGGGAAAACTGGCAGCAGGAGCCTCCTGTGAGTTGCACACCCCAGAACCATGGCTTCTAAGGTGTTTGTGGAGCAGAGATCCTTCCAGAATCACTCACATGTTGTGTCCTTGTGCACATCATGGGTGCAAATCTCCAATTTTGTCTCTCTCTGTCAGCCTTTTACTCTTTCTGTCTCCTCATGCGTGCCTCTTGCTTGTCTCTGTCACTGTGTACATATCTGTCCGTCTGTGGCTCTGTTAGTCTTCAAAGGCCCCGAGTTCATTTGATTTCATTATCATTTCCCATCTCTTGAGCTCTATCTCTTTGTTTTTTCCCCTTTTCTCATTATAATTTACATGCGGCTTGGGTGCATGCTGGAAATGAAATGCGAATTTGATAAAGCAGCCACAGCTCTTGCTTCCAACCGTGGCCTGAAAGCCCTGAACCCCTTGGAGAAAAGCAGGCTCTCTCTTTTTTTTTTTCCCATAAAAGGGGAAAAAACACGAATTTTTTTTCCCATTGCACTGGCATAGAATGAAATT
Organism: Drymodes brunneopygia; assembly: GCA_013400955.1. Taxonomy (NCBI): domain Eukaryota; kingdom Metazoa; phylum Chordata; class Aves; order Passeriformes; family Petroicidae; genus Drymodes; species Drymodes brunneopygia. The sequence goes on along the minus strand of VZTZ01030478.1, from coordinate 2,176 downwards.
CCTCCAGCAATTACCAGGAGATAATGGTCTGAAATTAAACAGTCCTATCTCGTTCTCTAACTATAGGACTTTTTATTTTTTCAAACTATTGAATACCAGGCGAACAATAATCAGGCAGGCATTAGGCATTCACACACAGGCTACCTGGGATATGAAAGTCCACACACACGGCAGAGCTCCTTTTATTTTTTGTTATTAGCAAGGCACGCAGAGTCCTATGCAGATGGAGAGAGGCATCAACCTGCTGCCCAGAAATGCACTGCTAATTCAGGTGCAGGTACCAGTGCTGCCGTGCTTCTGGAAATACCTGATTGATGATGGAGAGCCAAGGGGGTGGGGGAACTTCCCTGTGAGCACAGCTCTTCCCTTGCCCATCTGTGCCATCTCTACATTCCCCACGGTGCCATTCCAGCCAGGCCTGTCCTCATTTTGCAACAGGGTTGGATGCAGAGAAGGAGTTTGAAGGAGGCTGGGGGTCAGGTCAGGTCCTGGTGCGCTGCATGGAGGTTTTCTGGATTTCCCAGCCCCACACACTCCCACAGGTGGCCACATCCTGCTTTTTCCTGCTCTCCTGGTCTCTCAGGGGGCAGCTGCAGGGCTCTGCCATGGCCTTGGAGTTGGCACGCAGTGTTGGAGCTGCCTGGCACAGACAGAGCCAGCACACCGCTTCCTGCTGAGCCAATCTCACTCAAATTACCCAGGAGATTTCAGCAAAAGAGTAATTGAGCTGCTCTGACTTAGATGCAGCTTGATGTACAAGTGGAAGGGAAAAATTCCAGGAGGATGGAGCTTGACTCCTAAAGCTGGCAAGAGGTAAAAAGAGGTGAGGAGACAGATGAGACTGAACAGTGTGCTCCACAGAGAATTAAATACGCCATCAATGACCTCCACAAAAGGTTTGAAAAGATGGAGTGATGTGGGGTGGGGAGATATGGCTGCTTGCAGTGACAGGGACACACATCCGAGGGGAGCCTGGGACTTGCAGGACGTGCCTGCACTTCTTGTTAAACTGCAAAAGGCATTTTGAATCCAGGCACTGAATTCTAGAAAGAGCAGAGGCAGGGACACGTGTTGGAGAGAGGGGGTGTTCCCCACAGTGCCTCATCCTGGAGAAGGTGGAAAGGCTGGGGATGTTCTCCTCCCAGCTATGTGTGACAATGACCTGCCACTGTCCTACCACACACACAGTGGGGTGTAGCTCCCTTGGATGCACCCCCAGCTTGGGAGCTGTTCTCATCCAGTAGCAGGGGTGCCTTCTTCATCTGTGACTTATGCTAAGCTAAAATTCAAAGGGATGGAATGGCCCTGGGAAAGGAGCTGGGGGAAGGCCATAATGCTTCAGGTTCCTGAAATGGCTTTTCCACCATTCAACTCATGTGGATTCCTTCTGTTTCTAAATTATTTATTATAAAAAGACCTTTGAAAAATTATTGAAACAACCTCACTCAATATCTGCAAGGCACAGTGTCTTTTCTTTGCTTGGAAATACCTTCACTGTCTTAATACTTGTCCATGTACAGTCATGACTTAAAGTCAAAATTAAAACAGAAATCACATAAAGTACTCCCAAATCCAACCACCAGCACAAAATATTTTTAAGTGAGGGGGATTGGTGGGTGGCTTTCCAGTTCCCCCGAGTAGATCTTTCTCCTGAAGTGAAACTGGAAAATGTTTCTGCATCATAAATGCCACATCCTCTTGAACCAGGCAGGAGACATGAGAGAGCCCTGGAGGCTTTCTGCAGAGCTGGCCATGATCCTGTGTAGGCAGGCAGGGGCTCTGCTCTCACCCCAGCTGGGAATGCTCCAGAAGGGTTAACAAGATAACAGGGACTGGCAGAGTCGTGCCTATAATTTATTAAGGCTTTCAAAAGGCTTTTGATAAAGTCCCTCATAGGAGGCTATTAAGGAAACCTGGTAACCACAGGATGAGAGGAAAAGCCAAGGCATGGATTAAAACCCAGATAAGACAGGGAGGGAAGGGAAGGAACAAATGGCCAATTCTCAGCAGGCAGAAAGGTTAATAGTGGAGAGCCTGAGGTCACCCCCGGCCCTGAGTGGCTGAATATATTTATTAACAAAAGCACAGAGGGGAAGGGAGCAGCATGGCTGTGGAGCTTGCTGGGGTCTGCTGCAGCAAGGCAGGTGGGGGTGAGATGCAGCAGGAGCCCTGTGGT
>VZTZ01030477.1:0-30378 GCA_013400955.1 Drymodes brunneopygia | reverse complement strand
CCCGCGGCGCCCGGCGGATCCTCGGGGCGCGGGGAGAGCCCCGGGGCCGGAGGGGCGGTGTCTCCCCCGGAGCCGGGGGCGCGGGGGTGGCGGCTGGCGGGAGGCGGGGGTCGCCCCCCGATGTGTGACATGATCGACTCGCAGTCCGCCGAGAAGATCAGCAGGATGAAAAAGTTGCGGAGAACTTTATCGGAGAGCTTCGGCCGAATAGGTGAGTCCCGCGGCCGGGCCCCCACGGCGCTGCCCGGCACCCGGGGGTCCCGGCAGGGAGGGACGGGGGGCGGGGGACTCAGCGCTGCCAGGCTGGAAATACCCGCCACGGCGCCGTCCCCGGGAAACGTTTCTTGGGAAAAAAGCTCGGGAAATAAACAACTCTGGTAGCCCCAGCAATGCTGCATGGGTCTGTGATGGAGTTAGCCCAAAATCGGCTGGGAAGAGCAAACTATAAATGAGAGTTGGCTCACGTGCCCCCATTGCCAAAGAGAAACCTCAGCAGAAAGCAGTCGCTTATTTTCATTTTGTTGCAGGTCTGGTAATTTATTTTTTTGTACGGGCTGCAGGTTGTTCTCAGTTGAGGTGTGAGATGCTGGAGTAGGTAACAGCGGCCCAGTGATTTAGGGGGCCAGACAAAAGAAGTCTATCTGTCATCGCTGTGAAGTCTTATCGCTCTGTCACTGACATAAAGCATCCTGAGGTAGCGTCATCTGAATGTCACTGCCAAGCGTGTTACCTCCCAGTGCCACCACACCGTGTTTGGTTTTGACACCAGTTTATTTTGTAGTTGAATTTGTTATTGAGAACAATGCCAAAGAGTTCTTGTCTGTTTGGACTGGTGTTTCTCTTAGTCTTTGGCACACTGTGTTGCTTAATTCACTGTTTAAAGCATTAATTCCGACTGACATCATCAACACGCAGCTGAACAGGGAGAGAAGGTACCTCAAGGAGGTGTGAAGTATCCCCGAGTTGGTGGGACAGAGCAGCTGCAGGAAGTGCTGCGACACACGGGAGCAGATGCAGCAGCCCCGGTGTTTGCAGACCTTCGGAATGGGCCCTTCCAGAGTCCTTACCCATGCTTTGTCCATTTGGGAGGTCTTCCCTTGCAGCCAGCCTGGCTGGCAGACGTGGGTCACTTGCAGAGCGGCTTTGTCCCCGTGAGAGGATGTGAAGTGCCTGTGCCGCAGCCAGGAGCTGTGGCATTTGGTTCTCCCCCAATAACCCTGCCTAGGAGATGTGCCGGCAGACTTGGGCATTTTAATTTTTCACATGCTGGGTATGCATTCAAGCAGTGCAAGCTTTTAAGTGTATCACTGCGTTTGAAATGTGGTATTTTTTATTGTCCTACTCCAGGATGAAAAAGACTGAAAAAAGCTTATTCTTACTTGTAAACCGGAGAGTTTCAAGGGGAAATGCAAAGTTACAGTTGTAAAGCAAATAACAAGTCACTGTTACAAATCTCTCTGTCCCCATATGAAAACAGATTTCACCTATCATCAGTCTTCAACTTGTAAAATACATTTAGCTTTCTTTGATTAGAAGGAAAAAATGAAGCAGTCAGGTGTTTGGTCTGTTGTATGTCTCTGTGCGTGTATAAACACAGAGAGACACTCTTCCACAGAACTGTGAAAGGGTTTTACTAATGGTGGAAGTCATTAACAAAGAAAATGTTTTGAATGACGATGCTGCTTTGTTGTAACAGTGACAGTCCCGTTAATGCCTTTCAGGGATCAAGGCCCCTCTGGCTGGTAATTTCTGCGTTTTATTTGGCTCGGTTGGGTGATCATCTCTTTTTGTCATTTTGCACGAATTAAACAAGCTTTTAGTTTCCTTGGGAGCTCTGGCCTGGTTTTAGATACACGGATTTTTATGTCTAAAAGCTCCTCCAGTTCTGTGTGTATATGCACGGAAGTGTAGGAGTGTGGTCTGGTATGTGGTTTGTTTATTTGTTTGCTGGTGGTTGTTTTGTGATTAAAACACAGCTGCTACCAGCAAGTTTGTTCAATTTTCAGTTGCTCAAATACCATCATTCTGGTAACTGCACTTTGAGCAAAGAAACTTCTAACTTGTCTGTATGAGGTTTGAAGATAGTCCACTTGCTGATACCAGTGCCACAGATAAGCCCAAGCAAAGCAACTCTAAACTTGCATACCAGGAAATCCTTGGTTAAAACATGTGCTGTACTTAACTCTTACATTGAAGTGAAGGAGAAAAAACAAAAACCTCACTGGAAAAGGTCTTTCTGGGTGTTTGACATTTGGGTTTTAAAGCTCTTTTTGTAAGAGCAGGCTGTTTGGTATGGTTAGCAAAATACAAATCTAATATGTATTTAATCTGTAATTTTGTCAGTCATCTGTTCAGTCATGATTTATTGTAAATAATAAATTCCTGAGGTAAAGGCCAGGTAGGATGGGGCTTTGAGCAACTTGGTCTAGTGGAAGTTGTCCCTGCCCATAACAGGGGATTTGGGATGATCTTTAAGGTCTCTTCCAACCCAAACCATTCTGTGATTCTCTAAAACAGTGATGATATTTTCACTTTTTCTATTCTGCTTCAATGTCTGTGTTTTCATAGGTTTAAGTACACAACATAGTATCATGGGCATAGAGTCATATAAATGATGTGAGAGTAAGTACTATGGTCTTTGAATCAAATAATGAGTCAAACCTTCATGTGTTGCAGTAGGGAAAATCTGATGATCATTCTTGAAATGATAAAGCACTGTTACACCTTCCCCCAGTGTTGGCAGTATTCTGTCTACCAAATGCAATTCTCTCAATACTGCAAGACCCCAAACTTTGGTTCCAGATTTTGATACCCAAGTTTATGTTAGCCTCTTGGATAAGAGTGGTGGAAATGCATCCTGATTGTCATTGGCAGTGAACTTTTTTTTGTTAGAGCTTGCAGGTTAACACTCAATAAACTGCATTTCAGACCCTCTTCTCCCCACCAAGTAATCCTCTCAATTTGAGAAGTTGTAGCTGCAATTAATTTATAGGATGAATTTTTTTACAGTGCACTAAAGGATGTTAGGTAACGTTTGAAGCTATTTCCCCACCATCTCTAGACAAAACCAGTGTGGTTATTCCTGGGGCACAGCAGAGGCCCAAAGGGTATCAACAGCAGCCTCAGGAAGACTTGACCCATTTTCTTAACTGTGAACTGATGCTTTGCAGCCACTGGCTTTCCTGGAAGAGGGTGATGAAGATCTGGCTCATCAAACAAAACTGTGCTCAGTCCTGTAACTCTTAGAGTACCTGGCACTGTAAATGTTTATTTTGCTGAATTGAAAATTGTGATGTGTGAAATTGCCCATTCAGTGAGCCTTTTCCTGAGCATTCTCTTTGTGCCATTATGTGCAAATCTGGCAGAGGATGATACAGCACTGTGGTGTGCTAGAGGAAATGTGTGTGGTCTGTGGTGCTACAGGGTGGCTCTTTGCTGCAGAAATGGGATGCTTCCAGTTCTAGAGAAATGAACTGTCTTTGCAACTTAGGCAGAAATATTCTGCTGTTTTAGGGAGTGTCCCTCTTAAAAGTTATCTCATCATAAAGAACTTATATTGCTAAGAATTTTAAGTTTCTGCCAGACTATTCATTTTCATACGAACATCCATATTAATTTAAAAAATTTGGTTTCCTCGCTTACAGGCTGTGTTGGCCATATAAGTGAATACACCCTAACTGTATGTTATCCAACTTTTAGAGATTCAGCTGACTCACTGTTTAATTTAGCATTTAAACCTTTATTAGGTTTGGTTCTTTGGTTCTTAGTTTTGCACTTTGATAATTATGTAATTAAATTAATAGTGAATAATTTAATAAAGTTAATAGCCATCTTTTAGTTACATGAAGAATTCTCAGCTATGCATTTGTTGAAGTTCATATTGCATCAGTATCACATTTGAGATCTCTTCAGCTCATGCCATTTAACTTCTGTTTTCTTATGCAGTTTCTTTAGTCAAGACCTAACACCAGGTTACAAAGAAAGGAAGGAGGAAAGGAAGAAGGAAAGAAAGAAAGAAATAGAGAAAACATTGTTGAAATGTTTTCAGTAACTGATTGATCGGTGTGCTGAAAGCAGTCTGTGGCCTTTCTGAGTATCCCTGGGCTTTGTTACTAGCTCCTCACTGATACAAAGGTTATCTCCACTAATCTCCTCTGATGTACATCCACATAGCTCACATACCTGAGATAATGAGAAGTTCATTTGTAAACAATTTATTTTGTTTTCAGTTCAGCAAAACTTTTTTTTTAACAGTTTAAAAAGGAAAAGATTGCATCAAGGAGGAAAAGATATTTTTAATACAGTTTGTTCTATAAAGTGTGCTGCTCCGATGCCTTCTTTTAGAGGTGCTATGTAGTGAATGGGTTGAGACTGATATTATTATTATTATTAAACAGAATCTCATTAAATGGGTGGGCAGAACTCTCATACTCTTTTGGTAATTCTCTAAAGTCCTCTTTTAGTCAAAAGTAGAAGCTAAAGACAAGTGAAAAATATGCAATGGACCACAGATTCCCATTTCTTCTTGTTCTGTTACACTGTGAATTTTGTTTAGCTATCCGTTTGGCTATTCCTGTAATGTTCTGGTCATGTGAAAATCTTGTGTTTTGGTAAGGGAGTAAAGCTTGTCAGCACGGCCTAGGTATGTGATTTACTAATTTATAGCTTGTATGTCATTGTGACCTGAATGGTAATTGAGAAGATTAGAAGCATGTTCTTAAAAAGTGTTCCACAGGTAGAGGGTTGTCCTTCCTTCTCCTTCCTTCTCCTTCCTTCTCCTTCCTTCTCCTTCCTTCTCCTTCCTTCCCTCTCCTTCCTTCCCTCTCTTTCCTTCCCTCTCTTTCCTTCCCTCTCTTTCCTTCCCTCTCTTTCCTTCCCTCTCTTTCCTTCCCTCTCTTTCCTTCCCTCTCTTTCCTTCCTTCTCTTTCCTTCCCTCTCTTTCCTTCCCTTTTTCCTTCCTTCTCCTTCCATCCCTCTCTTTCCTTTCTTCTCTTTCCTTCCTTCTCTTTCCTTCTGACTCACAGTTCTGAGTACTTGGGATTGGCAGTCTGAAAATGTTTTGATTACCCTTTAAAACCATAAAAACACATTTAACTATCAAAATGTACCATGTGTGCCTCAGATCTCCTCAGCAGAATACCAGGGTTTGTTTCACTGTTTTTATCACTGAGCATGAAATCTAGAGTAACTGTAAAGCAGTGGTCTTCAAAGATTTGAGGGAAGCCATGTTTCATGTCCTAAAGAAATGGGAGTTTAAAAGCAAAAAGCAAAGGAAGGCTGGACATTCCTAGCTTTTCTGTACAAAGATAACTGGGATTTGTGCCTTGCTGCCCATGGTGGAGCTTCTGGAGGTGCAACACTGTTTGCACAGGTGTTACTGCCTCTCTACCACCTCTGATACAGCTTCTACAGTTTTGGTGTTGGTTTTGTTTCATTTTTGTGTTGCTGTGTGGGTTTTTTGGGTTTTTTTGTTTGTTTTGAGGTTTTTTTGGGGGGGTCTTGTTTTTTGGTTTTGGGATTTTTTGGGGGGAGCATTATGTGGTTTTTGTTGTTGTTTTCATTTTTGAAGCTGATAACACAGTTGCTCCTGAAGACAGGATTTGGAAGAGGTTTAGAAATTACTAGTGACTTGAAGGCAGAAGGAGCATCTAAAGAAAAAGAACTACTGGAGTCTAGATCCTCAACCATGCTAGAGGCTTAAATATTTATCTCCTGCAGAAATATGCAGGAGTGTAAGAAACATTGTGCTGCTTAAATGATGAAGAGGGACCCTTTTGGTGCAGCACTGGAGCTGCATGGTTGTTCTGACGACCTCCCTCAAACTGAAAACCTTGGTGATTTAAACTGGAAAGAAACAGTGCAATCACCAGTGCAATGGTTTATTTAATTTTAGCTCTGCAAGAGAAGGAAACAAAGAGCACTTTCAGGTCATGGTGTGCAGCACACAGAGTGCAGTCCCTCGTGGGTCTGGTTGAGGAAAGGAACCAGGCTTGTACCTTTGGACTGACAGAGTTCAGTGCAGATTTGCAGAAATTGATTTTCTTCACATTTAGATATAGATGTCCAGAATGGTAAAGGAAAACTTTACATCAGCTTAATCTTTGCTACAACTGCAGAACTGTTCATGTCTTCATTTTCTTACCAGTTCACATATTTTCTGCACTGTTTTTCCCTCTTTTGTTTGTTGATTAATTGCTTGTTAACAGTGCAAGAAAGAAATCTCTTCTGCTTTAGTGTAAGTCATATTAAATAAATACAAAAGAAAAAAAGAAAAAGGAAAAAAATCATGCTACAATGCCTGCTCTTTCATAAAGAGTTAGTACTTGACAAACTGAATACATGGTTAGGTGTTTGTTATAATTTTCCTTTTTGAAGTTCAGTCAAGCCCTCCATAAAGGGTTTTCACACTCACTAGGAATTAAAATAAAAAAAAAAACCCACTCTTACAAACTCTTATTTTCTTTAACCTAAGAGGATATTTTTCATAAATATGTAAATTTTCTTTCTTGGAAACTCTCTGTGCAGTTCTGCATTCCATTTACTGATTCAGATTTTGAGTATAAAATTGTTATTCATGCCAGGCTGTTCTTTCCTATTATAACAGGAAAATGATGCTAATTTTTTTTCTTGTGGTTTATGTTCATTGCAATGCAGTACAGATAATAATTTTTTTTTCTTTTTATTTTAAAGCCTTGAAGAAGGAAGATAGCAGCTTTGATGAGGTAGGTTAAATATCTTTGTACCTTACATAGTCCGGATATGCCTTTAGTATTTGTCACTGGTGCTAAAAGAAACCCACAGATAGTAGTGTTATGATGTCCATGTGTATTAATATATGCATATTGCTCAAATGTATTTTCATTTTCTAAGTAACTACCAGAAGAATTTATTAGTCAAAGGGTTGGAATGGAATGCTTAGGGTTTTTCTTTTTTGGGTGTAATACAACAGAATGTTTTAAGCAAAGTGGTCATTTAAAACTGTTCAATGCTGAGAAATGTTGCATGCAGGGAAAATACTTTATAGAACTTTGCCCTTGATAATTCCTGTAACTGTCGGCCCGTACTGTAACAGGCAGGGAAAAAACATCACTCCTGAGAGAACACTTTATGTAAAGTGCTGCTGCATTGGCTTCTTGCTGAATATGTCAGCTGAGGGAGATGCTTATTATGAAATTAAAAAGAAACCCAACCTAACAGCACAAACCCAGCATCTAGTCTGTTGGTAAAACTGATAACTTGGTTATTGAGTCTGATCAGTTTGGGGTCTTGACATGTCTGTGACATGATTCAAATGTTAACTTCTAAAATATGGTGCTCACAATTTGTGCTTGAGAGTTCCAGGTCAGTGGAAGTTATCCCACAGGGCAAGTTTATGCAGGAAGAGGTGCAGGCCCTGGTGTGTTGACTGGTCATATTGTAGTCAATGCTTGCCTTGTGCTTCCTTCTGCCACCATAGCTGGAAGCAAATGGAAGTATTTTCATGTGTTGATGTTATGCTTCTGGTATTTCTTCTTCATTGCTTGCTGCAAGCTTAAATTCTTGGCTGAATAGAGTGAGATAGCTGTTGTGTAATGCCAGATTCTAGAATAAATAAATGATGATGTAATGTCCTGGATTCTGGATCAAATCAGACTCCATCTCTTTCTAAACAGATCACACTGATGCTCAAATACAGCAGTAACAATATAAATGTTTTGTGCTTTTCTGACATGCATTGTAAAATCTGTAACTCACCTTGATCCCTCTCAGGTTTGGAGTGAAGGCCATGGGGTCAGGCTCTCTTTTCAGGAACTCTGTTGCATTGTGCAGTGGTCCTGACCATTTTATTTCTCTTGTAACACTGATAGAGCTTGAGTCTTCCCTAAAAGTTACACCTGTGAGGATACGTGCAGATACATGGTTAGTAAACTCTGAATCCTTGTTTTACAAATCTGGTCTGGCACTGTTCAGTATTTTCTTCTGAAGGCAGCAATGGTACATCTGTGCTATAACCTGCTCAGTAAGGAGTAATACCTTGTATTAAATTTGACTCAGAATTTGAAAGGATCTATTTAAAAGCATTATCATATGAAGATGGCAGTTCTTCTGTCCCCTTCCCTTCCCCAGGATTGTTTATCTGCAGGTTGCATTTATTTTCTTTAAACCTGGTTTTCTGCTTTAACAGGAGACAACTTGAGTAAAGTTTTATGTAAATTCAAGGGGGTTTGGGAAGAAATAATCTTTCAAATATGTTTTTAATGGAATCTGACAGATTGTTGCAATGAGCTACTGCAGAGGCAGTAAGGGACGGCTGTTGGGAAGAGTACACAAAAGAATTTTCTTCCATTTCCTGTAAATATGGAAGAGCTTGATATGACATTTTCATCAATTGGTTCCATAGTTTTAGGTGTCATTTCTTAGAAGAAAGAAAAGTGTGTTGAGATTTTATGTTGTCCTTGTTCTCTCTTCAAATTCTACATAGTTCTTGGCTATTTTCTAGCCAAAAGTGTGAATCAGAGAATGAGCTGTAGCAGGTACCACTTAATTCCTTTCTTTTCAAACATGCTTCAAAACAGAAGATGAAACAGTCATTGGTAACAATAATGTACCTGATTTAATAACACCTGCTTCTAAGGAAGACAGTATCTGTGAGCAGAGGAGTGGGTGCACATATTGGTCTTAGAAGGCTGAAAAACCTGCCTAAACCATTTTTGATACTAACAAAAAAGTCTTCTGGGCTTGTACATGTAATATTGATATAACAGGGAAACAGCTATGAAGAAAGTTTAGATGACAATAAGTGGGAAGATCAGAATGGGAATATCAAGTAAGAAGAGAGAGGAAGTAGTTTTCCAAGCTGTCCAAAGCTGTCAGCTTTGGGCCTCCTACTACAAAAAATGAAATAGTCAACTATTGAAACAGAAATTTCATTTAACAGCAACATGTTCTCCTTGTATGGTTGGAAAGATGCTCTTTTATGTTGCTGACAGATGCTGTGTGTCTCTTCTCAGTCTGCGTTTCCCCTTTCCTGAAGGGAGGTTGGCCTGTGAAGCAGTGCTTGAACAAGGAACGATGAACTTGCAGAGGGACTTTATGCCCTTGACAGGTAGAGAAGGACTCATGTTTTAGCCTTTCAAGTTGTGACCAGAACACCAGGAGCAGAAGTTGGCCAGCAGGGACCTGAAATCCCTGATGGAGGAGAGAAAGTGTCATGAAGAGGACAATGACCCTTCTAAAGCTGCAAGGTCTGCATTTGCAGCTGAACAGGTTCTCACCTTATTCTGTGCATTGTAGGTGCTACATGAGGTGCTTGCTTGTTTGTCTGTCAGGAACTGAGGGAAATAAATTGAGCAGTTCAGTGGCTCTTAATTCTACCTGCTTTAATTGCTTGCAGTAGCTGAAAAATGTACAACACTGCAGGAAGTTGTCTGTCTTCTGTAGAGAAACTACTAAAAATTAAGATGTCAGACACGACAGGCAAGTGTACCACATAATTGTTTTCTGTCAATTATGAAATTAATCTCTCCAGTAAATTGGGACCAAAAGAATCATGAGCAGTGAATCCTGTGAATAAGTTACATGTCAGAAAATACTTTCATTTGTAGAATTGTTTCAGGGATCTTACTGCTGTATTTAGTCCTACCCATAAGGTTAGAGCACAACAATAGTGAAGGAGTAGTGTAAGATTTCTCACTTTTTGATACCTACTCTAGTGTTGCTTTGATTAAATTTTAAATGAAAAAAACATTTTTCTGTAAATGATGCCAACCTTTGCTTTGGTCCATGAGAACATTGAATTAATCCATTTAATGGATTTAGTGGTAACCTGCTCACCTTCCTAAGATGATGTGACATCTTCCAGAGACTCATATGAATAAAGGAGTGGATACAGACCACTTCTTCTGTAGTGTTTCATTCAAAGCAGTAATCATGTGGTTTTGTTTTTTTCTTTTTCAACCTTTAGCCTCCTCCTTTTTGTCATACTGGTCACATAGTGGGAACTGAAACACAGGCCTGTGTTGGTATATGCTGAAATCAGTGGGAAGCTTCTCAGTGTTTTCAGTGGTGTGTGGATTGGTTTCCTCTGTCATGAAGTATTATGGGGGAGGGCCTGTTCTTGCCTGTTTTCAAAGTTATTTGAGTAAGGCACCTTCTCATTGTGTCCTTAAATGTACTTTATCTGTTCTCTGAAAATGGCAAACTGCAAACCACCCTCACGCCTGACAAAATAGCTGCCCTCTTTTTCAAAACAACCGAAGTTTCACTCTCTGAGTGTAGGTTCTGGCACAGTTAGCATCTGTTTTGTTGTTTTAGGCAAAGCACTGATTATCTACACTGAATATCATGATAGAAATGAACACCTCTGAGGAGCAGCACTACATGAAAAGAGCAGTCTAAAAACAAATAAGTGTTCTTTGAGTGAACATTTTATTTGTGCTTCAGTAACTTGTCAAACTTTAGACTAATCATTTCCAGTTATGCAGGATTGCTTTGATGTATTTGGACCATTGGTGTAACAAGTCCACTCTGCTTTATAATGATGGAACCAATTTCTTTTTCATTACAATGTGATCAAGGCCAATAACAAGTGGCTGAATTGTAGCATATTTGTTGGAATAACAGCCAGTGTTGATGTTGTGACTAAACTCAGCTCAAGGCTGGTGGTAACCTGCTCTTTTGGTTAGCTGTTGCTATTACAATTTATTTCTAAATTATTGTCAGCAGTCACAAGCTGTTGGTTCTTGTCCTTCTGTTGTTGGTTTCTCTGAGCACTTAAATCATGTTTTAAGACCTTCAGTCATATGTGTGCACACTAAAAAAGTCAATATCAATGTCACAATGAAATCAAAAGAAAATAATCCCCAGACCCAAAATAAACATGATTGCTTTGATTATTGCTTCTTATACTGAGTTTTACTGCTATTGTTTAGTTGTATTTTAGTGTTAATTTTTCCTGGTATCAAGAGCACCTTTTTTTTAAGGCCATCTTTCTCAGGAAATTAGGATACCAGGATTGTGCCTGCTGCATGTGTAATGCAGTCTGACTTCACCCAGTAGCTTTGAAGCTGGCTGACACTAGATGCCTCAATGCTTGGTGGAGAGAAGCATGTGAGCTGGCTGAGGGGTAGAGATAAGAATCTCCTCTGATGGAAAAGCTGAAATGCAAGTTCTTGTGAGCATATGAGAATGTGGTTGGAGGTGTTATGAATACTCTGACTTCAGCAGAATCCTTAATACTCATCTACTCCTTACTGCATTTAGAGTCTCCAACTCTGAGGAAGCCAAATTTCATTTATTTCACTGATGGAACAACTTCTGTGTGTTTGAAGTGGAAGTGTGTGAAAGGGGAGGGAGTTCTGCCAAGTTACTTCTTGATTCTGTAATGTGCTTGCTCTCACAGTCTCTCTCACCCCAAATAAAAAGGCTACTCCCTCTGTGGGATGTTGGCATGAAAAATGTCTTGGTTTAAAGGACACCCATCTCTGAACCAGAACTTTTGTGTAGAGATTATTTTGACTTTGAACAGTTAAAGGAAAGGGTGTAGTTGGAAAAAAGTAAAGCTTTGTAAAGCATGAACAAGAGGCATTTGAATGCCAAAATGCAGGTGGCACATAATACACTAAATAACTTTTCTGTATTTTTTTCAGTTTTATTTATAGTAAGTAGCTTGAGAGAGACATGCATCTATTTCAGAAAGATAAAAAACTCTTAAAACCTAATTTGGAAAAAATGCCCAGAAGTATAGGAGTCAAAGTACCTTCTAAATAATACCAGGGATCTGGTATTCTTAGGAAGTTGTTCTCATCTGCTTAAAGGGAAAAATTGTTTCCTGTAGATTGATAATATTATTAGTAATTGTGTTTCAGGTGAGTCTGAGAATGAAGGGCATGAATGGAGGAGAGCAAATACTGCCATTCTGCTAAAGCTTCTTACTGCACCAGCTGTGGGACAGATGTGCATTCTGTGGGACGGAAGTGGCATTGTTCTGTAAAAACGCTGCTTTGTGAAACTTCTGGTGGCTTAAAAAAGCCCAGCTCTTGGGCAGCCTTGGATAATTTCTTAGAGAATTACTAATATTTATATGATGATCAGAGATTCCTGCCACTTCCCTGTGCTATGTTGCACATGGAAATAAATCAGGTTCTGGAAGACGTGAGACACTTCAGAATCAGATCTAGGTGACCACAATGCAAGCTGGTAAGTAATTGAGAAGTGGCAGGAAAGCCACCAAGAAAAACTGACTATGAAATAGCTGCTTTGTTTTGTCACTTTCAAGGCTTTGAAGCAAAACCTGAGACCATGTGGAAGGTTTCAGGATTTATTTGGTGGTGACTCTACCCATTCAGTACAGGAATTGTTCTTAATGTTGAGGGATAGACCTGGCCTTTAGAAGGTGAAAGCTGGAGAACCCTCTTGTAGCTGAGGAAGAGCTTTAATCTTGGTGCATCCCTTGAATCTGTTGAGTGGCAGTGGTTTGAATTTTTGACCCAGCCAATGATACATTCAGTAGTGTGTTCTTCTGCCTGACACGTTTGATGAGAGTGCACCCTTTTACCTTTTACAAAGTGTGTAGTATTTTTGTGACATAAGAAAACTGGTTAAGTCAAGTGTGAACCTGCTTACTCTCCCCTTTCTCTGCCTTTTCTTCTGTAGAAACTGGATGGAAGAAGGGTTCATGTGACTAGTTAAGATGCCTGTGTCCTTTGCTTAACTTTTCTTTGAAAATGGATGGAGCAAAGGAGCAGAACTTGGTCTGAATCCTTGTCTGCAGCAGTGACTTGTGGGGATTTGGCCAAAATGCTGACATATATAGCTGTGTTGTGATCTGCAGGCAAGTGTTTTAGCTATCAGAGAAACACTGCGAAAGGAAGATGGATTTCCAGGCCTAGTTCTCTCACTTGTGCATGTGTATTTTGGGATGTTTCTGCTCATCAGATGAGAGCATGCATGCATTCCAGGAATGTGGAGTCTGAATGTAAGCTATTATTATTTTGATGAAATATGCTTACATGTAAATCCTGCTGTATATTTTCTTGGGACATATGGGATATAGTAATTTATTGATAGATTAAACAGAGTAACAAAGCACAGTATGCTATATATGGGATCCATATCTTCTTGTTCTTGGCCTTGTGGGAAATCTCCTGATTGTGAAGCAAGAAATGATTGTTTCACTTCCTTGATAGGTCTATCTTTTTCATCTACTTTGTACTTAGATGCTATTACTTTTGTTCTTTTTTTCCTTTCTTCCAAGCCACACTATGAACAGACATATGACTATATCTGAATCTTCTTGTTATGAAGGGATCTAAATGAAAATTATGTCTGTCTACATTTTAGCTTTCCTGAGAAATTCTGCATGCATGCTGCCTCATCTGCTGTGTGTCACAATATTGCTGACAACCACACATTTGTAGGATCCCATCCACAGTAATCAAAGTTCTCAGTCGATTGACATCTCCTGTTAATTATTTGGAAGGGATAAGAAAAAGGAGATTACAGGCTCTGACTAGCTTATTCAAACAAAATGGATTTTATGTACACAAAACGATGTCATTTTGATGATATTAAGGCTTAAAGAAATTGTTATTGCCTTACACCTCCTTTTCTATATATTCTGGAATTTATCTTTCTCCCCTTCCAGCAAACTTTTCTACTTCTAAGCCAGTTGAGTCAGGGTCTTGCTACTACTTCTAATGTTCGTTTCAGGTATGGAAATTCTCCTTATCAAGTTTAAAAATTCAAACTTGAACATTACAGGTTATTTAAATAGGAAATATTGGCAGTAATTTAATAAGTAAAAATAAGTGTGAATACTGCTGAAAACTTAATGATAAATGGTGAAAGCAGGGTTGCTGAGAGAGCACATAATGCATTATATCCAATTCTAAGTAACAACTGGAATTGATTGTGTTTGGGGCCCTCTGAGTTTGTTACTTCACTTGAATTAAGTTTTTTGGTAGACTCTAGGTGTTCACCTTTTCCAGTGCTGAGAAATAAAAACATTACTAGCTTTGGAAGATATTCACTTATGTGCCAACAGGAAATCCTGTGGCTTACAATATTTTTCTTATTGCCATGTACTCAGCAGGGCTTTTCTTTGTACATGAACTTCTTTGATGGGTCACGTATACAAAAAGATATTCTTCCATACGTATGTGTTTGAGGAATCTTCCTGTTTCTTTTGGGGAGGGTAAACGTCTTGTTTCCAGTGGATTATTATTGTACACAATCACACTCAGTACCATTTTGTTTTAATGGATCTTTACCTTCCTTTTTATCCACTGAGATGCACATTGAGGCCCAGGCATGGTGATCCTGAAACTGTACCTGAGGCTGGCTTCATGCTGTTCTTGGACTTGTTTTCTGTCGTCTGTCTTGAAAATTCAACACTGAAGGAGTTTGTCTGAGGTCACTTGCTGTGATTAGTTAGGTCAGATATGCCCTTCAGCTTTGAGATCTGGAAGACTTTTCATCATCCTAGGTATGTTGCAAGAAATGCAGAGGATGCATATTTTAGCTTATTTTTCTTAAATACTGTCTCAGATGAAGAATTTTTCCTTTCTGTATTGTTAGAAGGCGAATATGTGGAAATTATTAGACAACTTAATCATTAATTGTTTTTACCTTTATCTCGCCATTAACAGTTACTGTTGCTTTCTGACAGAGAAGCAAGTTCTTCACTTGTTACTTTTTTTGGAAGTTCTTCTATTAAGTTTGGTTGTTTTGTCTGGGTATTTTTCTTTTTTTTCCCAAAAACTACCTACGCGCACATCTGTTCTGTCCCCCCATGGGACTGATAGGTCCATCTTTTTCTGTATCTTTTGTAATTAGTTGTCGTCTTACTATAACAATTTCAGGTTTCATTTTAGTTATTTCCTTTTAACGAGTATGGTGACAAAAGCTGCATCACAGTTCAAATACAGAGCTGTAGCTGTTGGTTAGCTCCTAGGCACAGATACACTTCTTTGGTTTCCTCTTTTCCTTCCCTTTTTGTGCCTCTTTTTGTTTATAGCTCAGTCTCAGTGTAGTTATCTACACTTACTGTGTGCCTTTATGCTGTTTGTCCTGTTCTTAAGCTGGTGTTGTCACCTTGTCCATGGTGACAAGGATGCTGCTGAGATCCTTGCCAGGTGCTGAGTCAGCTGCAGGGCAGCACAGCCAGGGTGGGAGCTCCTGTCCTGAGTGAGGTGGGCAGGGAGAGGAGGGAGCACCTGCGGGCTGCTGGGGGCTGCTGGTGCTGGCAGACACTGGCAGAGGCCATGCAAAGTGTGGCTTGGTGGCTGTCATTTATTTATTGGCCTTCTGAACAGACAGATTTATTAAATTATCCCCAACCTGCTCTCCTTTGTCGATGCCAATTACTGATGCAGTTTTACAGTTAAAATAGCAATCTATACTTGCTTATCCATGCGAAGAATGATGCCAGTTTCATTTGTCAAATTCATTATCATTCTTACCATGTCCTGGCTTGTTTCGATGTGGAAAGTCTCTCATGACTGCATGTTTGCTTGGTTTGAGGGAAAAAAGTGGTTTTATTGTTTAAAAAAAGAAAAAAAAAGCAGTGATGATTTATTTTAGCTCTTTATGCACCAGATACAAACAGGATGTTTGTTAGAGGTATCTCCTGATGACCTTGGAGATGCATAGAATTCCAGAAACTAGAGGACAGCATCTGGAGAAATACTTGAGTGGTTGGTTTTTTTTCCCTCACTTATTGAGTTAATTCTTACTCTGGTATGGCTCAGTTAAATGTGATTTGTCTGGCCATCATCAAATCATGACAGAAGCTCAGACAAGATGAAGGGAAATGCCTAATTTGTTGGCCCTTCAAAAGATACACTGTAGCACTTCAGGACTTTTTCTGTTGAAATCAGTATGAAAATGGTATTCTTATCTTTGAAAGTAAGTTTGCAGTAACTAAGCAGTTATGAGTTGGACTGCCTATTTTTTTTATATCTTAACAGCTTTTTTTAGTGGTGTGCAGAGAATGCTTATGCATTTGATATGGATATATAGACAATGGGTTCAAACTATATTTATGATGATAGTCAACAACACAAAGCTATGATATTCAATAAAATGTTTCTTCAAAAGTAAAAAAAAAATGAAAGAAAATTCTATCATATTTGAACAAATACTGTCATGGAACACAAGACTTTTTTTAAAGTTTTGTCTTATGCATTAATTTCAACAATGTTCTAACTGAGATGCTCTGGTAGGTTTATTCCCAGCACTAATTATTTCATTCATCCACAGGTGGGGCAGAAATGATGTAGACTTTTACAGTCCAAGTGAAGTTTCATTTTGATATTGCCAGCTAAGCTTTAGAGAGGACATCAGTGTGAACCTGTGCCCCTAGAACTCAGCAGAGCTCATGAGTATATTCAATACTCACTGCTGAGGAGGTGATTTCAAGAGGCTGCTGGGGTGGAGTGGTGATGCAAGACTTTGGAGCAGATGTTCCACTGTGAGTGGATCCTTATCTTGGAAGCCTCTGTGAATTTGGTTTATTTTATTGTTAAAATTTGGGAGAATGCCATGGCTGTCTTTCTTTTTCAGTTTCTATTGCTTGTGAAAAACTTAGACAGAAGGCCTCTTGGAGAGGAAGGCAAAAAATGGAAAATGTAATTATTTTTTCTTGTGCCAAAGAGCCACTCTGAGAGACAACAACATCCAGAATAAACTCCTTGTCACCCACCACAGCCTTTAACTGGGTACAAGTTTGCCTGGAGTTAAAAAACAGACGCAGTCTCCAAGTTCAGACCACACTGTTTATTAAAACCTGTTATGCTGGGAACTGACCAGCTTTGCAGAAAAGAATGTGGGGGTCCTGGGGGGCATGAAGGTGAATGTGAGCCTGCAATATGCCCTTGCTGTAAAGGTGGCTGCTGGTATCCTGGGGTGCACTGGGAGGAGTGAGGGGTGTTGCCAGCAGGTGAAGGGGAGGTGATCCCTCCCTTCCACTCAGCACTGACGAGGCCACACCTGCTGTACAGTTCGGTTCTGGGTTCCTCAGCACAAGAGAGACAAGAAGAAGAGCCACTAAAGTGATTAAGGGACTGAAGGGAGGATGTACAGAAAACAAAGCCAGGCTCTTCTCAGTGGTGCCAGGTGACAGGAGCAGAGGTAGCGGGCATAAACAGACACAGGGAACTGAAAACCTCTGAACATCAGGAAACACATTTTTACTCTGAGAGTGACCGAGCAGAAAGAGACGTATCCCATTAAGGTGGTGGAGTCACCATCTGTGGAGAAGCCATCTGGACAACCTGCCCATCCTGTGCACTGTGATTTAGGTGGCCCTGCTTGAGCAGATGGGTTGGACCAGATGACCTGCAGAGGAGCCTTCCAACCTCCACCATTCTGTGACTCACAAACATTTTTACAGGCTGCTTTCTATCTGCGCTTTTCCAAAGCTTTTTGCATTGCCTGTGTCACATGCAATTAATTTATTGTTAGTTTTGTCATATGTGATCACCTGTAATATTCTAATTTTTTCTGTAAGGAGAAGTGATTTGCTTCATCTGTGATTCCATATGGTACATTGAAAATAACTGAGGTCCAAGTGCTATAAAGACTATAAGAGATACTGTTTCAAACCACTTGTTTATAAAAGCTTAAAAGAAATCTAAATGTGAAGATTCTCTGGAAACATCTGTAATAAAATGTTTACCTTTAGAAATCCATTCCTCTCCACTGCTCATCTGCCAAAGACATCTCTGGAAAAGTCCTTTTGTTTCTTTCCCTCCCCAAATCTCAACACTTGGTACTCCAGAGCAAGCAACACAGAGCTTATTGCTGAGGTTTGAATTTTTTTCCTGTTACAGGAATCTGTAGCTTTGCCTCTTATCAACTGTTTCCATGAGGAATTACAAAAAAGGGGGCTCTTGGGCTGTTTGTTTTTATTAACATGCATAATATGTGTATTTAAGCTTCTCTTCTGTCTACTCTTCCATGAGGTTAGTTTCAAAAACAAGAGGCTCTGAAGGATTAACATATATATGGAAATCACTTGTATTTATGAACCTTTAAAAGAACCACATGCTTCCAACAGAAATAAATTATCTTTTGCCTGGAATTTCTCCTTCGTAGCAAATATGCAGTCATTTTGGGGCTCCAGATTGATTTATCTGGGAAGAGGAAACATTTGCTGCCAAAAGTATCAGAGCAAAAATAAACTTTGTCAAATAAAGGGAATTCTGCACCATGTCTTTATAAGGGACACTAGGAAGGCTGGGGAGGGACAGCATTTGAGAAAAGTGAAGAAGTTTTTTCTGGTTAGTAGTGGGTTTAGGCAGTAGGGTGGGAAGGGAGATACTTTTTCTAACATGTAGTTCTTCCTCCATAAAACCTAGGGGCAAGGGGAGTGTATCCCATCACACTTGCTGCTGCTGTGTGCAATTTTTTCCCTTGGTTTTCACATTTAGAAATCTTCTCCCTTAGATAGGTTTCTAACTTCATATGGAGTTGTGTGGAGCAAATGCAGGCTGGTTGAAACCTCTCAGTTCTTGGTCTGAAGTGTGGCCTTTAAGTGCTTCTTATGGTGAATTGCTCTGCTTATAGACTTGTTCCTGAAATGTTTCCAGTTCTGGAATTGGCATTAGCATTAAGAAATATCCTGTGGAAAAAAAAGCTGGGGAACCAGAGTCTAGCCAGAATTACTCATTTCATTGTACCAGCTGTCAATAGGACTCCTGGTTGTAATTTTGGCTTTGATACTTCGGGGCCAAATGCTTGATTTCTAGGAAAGGGTCTGTCAGTTGATGATAATAGGGCTATAGTCTTAATTTGAAAAGGCTGTGTTGTACCTGTAAGTTCTTTGCTTATGCATAAAGCTTCTGTCAACATCAACATAGCACAGCTGAATGGCCTCCATTTTTGAAAGAGTGGCATACATTTATTTCATTTTCTGACTGGCACATTTTCACGTATTTTTCTATTCTACTCCCTTTTTTTCCCACAGTTTACCCTTTAAGAGGTAAACTGCCTTATATTAGCTTGAATTTGTATGAAATTGCTGACATTTCATAACAGCAGGATGATGTGCATCTTGCAAACTCCTTCATAAAGCTCTGTCCTGAGCACCAAACTTCTTCAGCAGAACAGTTCAAAAGATTGTGCTCATTATGCTAGAAAAGGGTACCCTTAGGCTCCTGCTTGGTCAAGGTGGGGGATGCTTTAAAACTGGGCCATAATTAAGAGTGCAGTAAAACAGATTTATTTTATTAATTTAAGTTTTTAAAAGAAGGGAGTAAATTATGTTCACTCTTGCTGCACAGTTTTGGGAAAGAACAATATACATGAATAAACAATATGTTTGTAATTAATTAATGGTCCCCTGGAGAGGGTTTTCTCCCAAACTAGTTAATTAGTGTGTAAAATACTAAAAAATTAATCCCAAAACTCATAATGAAAAATCAGCTATGAGTTAGTGAATTGTGGTTATTAAAGCAGACTTTTTTTTGTTGTTTGGTTGGTTTGGGGTTTCTTTTTTGTCTTAATGGCCAAAGTTAACAACTGAGACAAATGGAAAACAAAGCATCAATGTTGAGGTGCGTTTTGACATTTCTAATTAATGTGCTGTGCCACTAAAAACATCATAAAGTTCTCTCTAGAATTAATGTGAGCTATAAACCTATTGTTTACTCTGGATTGATTTGAAAATGAGTATTGATTACTGTTTTGTTTTTTATTACTTAGGAAGATATGGGCAGCGCCTAAATATTAGAGTCCTAAAATTCATCATTCCCTATGTTTTCTGTTATTCCTCTTTAATTTTCTGCTGTGACTGTTATTTTCTCCCTTTCCAGATAGACTGATAAATCTCTTGAATTTGATCACAAAACCACATTTCAAAAACTACTGTTTTGGTTACCTAGATAGGGTCAGTGTTTTAAATACCTTTCTAATAAGCAGGTTACAATGTATTTCTCAGTTGGATTCATAATATTAGTTGCTGAAGTAGATTCTAGTATTTGGTTCCTAAATTCTTAGTGAAGCTTTTGCAAAGCTTGATGTGCTCTGTGCTTTGTGTGCTGAGAGCCTCACTGGCTTCCAGTGAAATACAGGAACTTGTCAAAAATGTCTGTACTCATAGAATCAAAGCCTTAATTTGTAAAATGATACTTAATAAGAAAAATGGGCACAAGGTAGTAATTTGTCTTGTTGAAAACAATGGTTATTGCTCAGGTAAATGTTAACAGCTTTGACTGATTGCTGACAAGAAGTGCAGAAGTGATTAACATGACAATGTACAAATCATGCCATAATTATTTTTTTTGTCCCTTGCAGCTGCAGCAGGTATATAAACTGGTCTTTCAGGTTTAGTTTAGTTCTTTTGGAAGAAAAAAAATGTGTTACAAAAAACTTGGGAGAGAAAATTAAAATTCTTCCATACCTAAGTTTTCCTTATGAAGTCTCTGCTTTAGCCTGATACCTATTTCTTTAAGACTATTAAAGTGAAGCTTTGATGCATGCATAGGTATCTCCCCCCCATCATTTTTCTCCCCCACTACTAAGTCCTGTTATGTTTTGCTCTAATACAAACATATGAACCCTTCTTTAGGCTTCCTCTAAGAAAATGAGTTTTCTGACTTATGCTGCATTTATCTATATATAACTATGAAACTATATATAGCTTTAAAAAATTGGCTGGTTTGAAGGAAGTGTACGGTCAAGAAGCAGCAAAGGATATTAGAAATATTCATAATGACTTTCAGTATTTTAATGTAATAAACACAAATCTGCTTTCAAGTATGAGGGAAAATTTAGTATTTAATTTAAGGCTATACAAAGCGATTGTATCCAAACATGAAGTATACTCAAGTATAGAATAAATTAATTTTTGTTTCTAACAGAATATATTCAAACTACAGATATCCATGTTAGGCAATTTGGGTCTTTATTTGCTCATTGAATCCTGTCTTTATCTGTTATACCGATTGCATATAAACTTTGCCATCTTTATTTGATATAAATTGTTTCCCTCATGCTTTCCACAGGCATTTGGGAGAGGAAGCGAGCAGCTATGTTGTTAGTGTGTTCTCAGCTTTTCTAGATAATAGACATGCTGCCCTGCTCCTTCTCTGATTTTAACTTGACACTTGGAAGGACTTGGGGAGGTGACAGCAGAGGGAGCTGGGGATGTTTCTTCCTTTGGCTGCCTTTACAGAAGGTGTCACTGTTTTCCTTGCTCTCTCTTTGGTAATCGATCAAGGTGCCCTCTGGAGTCATTCTTGGAAAGGCTTTGCTGGAACTGAACAACCCAAGTAGGGCAGTTATGGGACAGCTGTGTTGGAAGGGGAAAGCAAATGGAGTAGGATTGTTAAGCCTGGAAAAGACCACCAAGGAGAATTATGACAGATACACAAAACTATGCATGATGTGGACAAGTTGAGTAAAAAAAGAATTAAGCAGATAGAGGGAAGTTTTCTGTGGAGAGCTCCACTGAACTGACTTCAGTGCCTCATGTTGCTGTCTCTGCTTTCTTGCAGTAAAGGTGCTTCAGATCTGGTAAAAGCCTTTGCAGGGATTGGGGTGGAGGTGAGTTTTTTCCCCAAGATGTGGGACAGTGAAGCATGTTTGAGGGCAACAGAGCAGATTTTGGAGGAGGGGACAAATGGAAAACATCTGGAGGTGACTCTCACTGGAAGGGTATGTGCACTCCCTCAGCAGAAACCACAGAGCTTATCTGTTGAGAGACACAGAAAGCACACTGGCTGAGTGGTTACATCCAATATGGGCATTTTTATGTTTGGAGCTAGGGGCACATAAAAATCACAGTGACCATGGTAGTGTTTCTTAGGGGTAATTTTGTTAAACAATACTTTTGCTGGCAAAAGTCCAGGTGTAGTCTTGGCTTTGTATTGGTTCATCTTTTGTAGTTACTGATTTATCTTACTCAAATGCCTGGCATAAATATAGAGAAGAAAACAATTCATTTTGCAGAAATGAGTGGTCTCTTAGAGGAGAGCTGGATCTGCTGACAAATCCATCATAGAAGGGCCTGGAGAGAGTAAAGAGAAGAACAGTGAAGAAAAACTGGACTATAGTGAAGGATCTGGGTGTTTTCTAGGGAGGGGAAGATGTCTTATTACTTACACAGTATTCAAAATGTGCCTTCATATTCAGGCAACACATTCTCTAGAGGTTTTACAAACTTCACAAAAATTCTAATGAAAAGCAAGTGGTTTTTTGTGGTTATCTTCTTTCTGCCTTCTTGAAAATTCTTAAATATTTCAAAATAACTTACAACTAAACTGTTTTCTATTTAGTTTCTATTTACATTCCTAGTCAGAACAGTTTCACCTTACAACTTGGATTTCCTGTGCAGTATTTCCAAATGGGACCACAGGGACTTGTTGCTTTAATTTGTTTGTATTCTGTTTCCTGCAAGTTTGGCTATCTCTGTGGGCATTTTTCTTGTGTATATGTGCATGTGCTCTTTTGTTTAACAGCAGGGGAGAGTTGTGAGTAAAGGCTCCTTTACTGTAGAAGTGTAATATGCCTTACTCTTTGAGCTGGGAAATAAACATTTTATATATTCTTCAAAGTACTGAGATTTCAGATCCCTTTTTTGCCTGTAACAGGATGAAAGGCCTCCTCTCTCCTCTTCTTAAAGAAGATCCAGCCCACTCTAGACAAGCTGATAGTGTTTCAGCATGTGTATCATGCAGTCCAGCTGTGTTTTGTGATCACCAGATAATATTCTCTTTTACAGAGATGAGGAGACAGCCAGGTCCCATTTTGGTTCTGAAAAATCCTTTCTTAATGGCATCTTTCCAGAAACCATTATGCTCCTGCAAAAAAGTTGAAAGTTTTTGACCAGCCTTATTTTTTGTATTTTTCTGTTTCTTGACATGATACATGACAATACTTTATATTTAATAAAAATTATGTATAACTTTAGACATATTTTTTAAAGTTGTGCTTATCATCATCTGTATTTTAAAATCTTTTGTGTACAAGAGTTCAGTTATCTTGCTTGTAGCTCTCGTTGTAATATACCACAGGCTATTGTTTGTGTCAGCTTCGCTTTTCTGCTTTGTGTGTCTGTTTTTGCGGAATCAGTTTCATTTCCTCTTTTCTTTATGTTGGTGCTTATGCTTCATAGTACTGCTTGTCTCAAATTAGTATTTCTTTTTCAAATGAGAACATTAGTTTTTATCTTCACTTTGCAGTGGTGGTGAAGTTTGTGCTTCCATTGTTTGGGGTCTGACAGCCCTGCCATTGACTTCAAAATTTCCATGAGTTCATAAGTATGCAATAGAACACTTCTGGGCAGAAAAGTGCCATACAAAAAGTTCATCTAAAAGAAAATAATTGAGTTGGAAGGAACCTCACTAGGTCATTTTGTCCAGTCTCCCATTAGAATATTTTAGAAAATAATCTTATAGAAAATACCTAGAAAACAAGGGAGGCAGGAGGGATTGTTGTTCTGCTCTGACTTTAAAGAAATACAGAAGCCCAAAGTACTAACCAATGTTCTCTCCTTTTTGAGAATATTTTTTTCTTCCCAAAAATAAAGGTAAAAGAAAAAAAGAATAGGATGTACACTTCTGTTGGCATGCAGCCTCTTTCCACAAAAATGTTATAACTTACAGTTGTAGCCCATATTTATGTAACACTGGAACAGAAACTGCAGTTACAGTATTATTGGGAAGAAATACTAGACTTGCTCTGTTTTATCCCTGATTGTTTAATTACTGAAATCTGTTTAAAGTACCTGCAGCACTTCCTAAAGGTGCTCTGCACAACAGCTTCCATTAACAGAGACGTTTTTGGTAATACAGGGTTCTGAACCCTACAAGATGGGGATTCTGAAAGTACTTTACAATATAAAATCTGTTTTTATTCTTAAGTATGCCCACATGATCTTGCAGTTATATTAAGTACTTTGTTTTCATATATGGAGTTTGAGAATACGATGCTGCTGCTATTTCATTTCAGCAAGCAATGCTTGTATAAGCCTGTAATAGACATATATTTTAAGCAGCATGGTAACTTCACATTTCACAAGTATTTACGTTGGAGCTTTTTACTCAAGATCTTATGTGGTGGGTTTAACCCAGACAGTAACTAAGCACTGACCAACCCCTCCCTTTCACCCTCCCTCACCTCCCCCTTTGCAGTGGCATAAGAATTGGAAGAGTAAAAGCAAGAAAACCTTGTGAGTTGAGATAAAGACTATTTAATAAGTGAAGAAAACTCCCAAGAGATGCAAAGACAGTCATTCACAGTCACCCACAGGTAGAGTGATCCCAACCAGTCTCTGAGCAGCAGCTGCCTTGGAAAGTCCAAACCCCCAGTTTTTATGGCCGATCATGATGTCATGTGTCACAGAATATCCCTTTGGTCACTCGGGGTCAGCTGTCCTAGCTGTGTCCTTGCCCACCCTCAGCCCACATCATGGGGGCAGTGTGAGAGGCAGAGAAGGTCTTGAGTCTGTGCAAGCACCAGCTGCAGCAGAAACTTTGCTGTGTTACCTCTACTGTTTTGGTCATAAATACAAACAGCACCAGATGGGCTGCTATGAAGAAAATTGACTCCAGCAGCCAGGGGCAGCACGTGTTACCTTGTTGTTCACTTTAGGTTGCTACAAACAGCAGCACTTAAATGCTTTGGAAGGGAGTTAACCTTGACTTTGCAGTACTCTGGAGGCTGGAGTTCCTGCTCTGATGGCTCTAAGGGCACTGTGTTTCCCAGAACAGCTGGGTTTTATGAAATAAATGTTTTCTGCTGTTACTGTTAAGTGAATAATGCCAAATGACATTAAACTGTATGGGGGTACCTGAAAACTTCTGATAATAACTGTTGTTTCTTAATACATTTTATATTAAAAGGAAAGGAGTGTAACTTTAGTGATGCCATGACAGAAGTGTGTATGAATTTTTATATCCTGATCACACCTCTAGATTGTGTTTCAAGATGTGACTTGGAAGTTTGTTGGATCTTATCTTTGTGTATCTGGTTTTGTTAGCATGAGTGGTATGTGGTGTCTTACTCTACATCTTTGTGGGATCTCCTTTGTTGGGAGAGGCAGTCTAGAGGAAAGGTCTCAGGACACTGAAACCATCAGGAACAGCATCCTAGTTTCCTTTCATTTGTCTAGCAAAGAGACATTGTCCACGACCTCTGTTGTTTCTTACAGATCAAAAATAAACAGTTGATCCCTTCATGCCTTCTAGCATAATGGCATCTTACATCTTACTCTCATATCTGCCTGTTTTCCCAGCAGATTCTAATGTGCTGAAGGACTTGCACTCAACAGAGACTGGCTGAAGAACATGCACACAGCCACTGATATGGAGAATGCCACAAAGGGGAAACAAGAGCAAATTGTTTAGAAACATCTGTCAGAGAAGGAAAGGAAAGGAAGAAAAAGACAACTGGAAGTGGGTACACTCCATCTTTTGTCAGTGTCAATGTTGGAGAGAAAATGGGGAAGGCCACAGATGGCTTCAGATACCAGCTGAAGGATCAGGATATACAAGTTGGGTTAGAGGGGTCAACTGGATGAGCATACTGGCAAATAGAAACTTGGAGAGTCACTTGGAAAGATGGACTGCCTCCTCTTCAGACAATTAACTGAAATATGAGAAGATGAACTAATTTAAACAGAACCTAGGTTTGATGTAGTCTACTGAAATATCATCTGTTTCTTGAAAATAAGGCTTCCAGGTGAAGTGAATCAGAATTTTATCATCCCCAAGGTAAAAAGCGGGAAAAGCAGAGGAAGTTAGGAAAGGTTCTGTAAGGGCGCATAAGAAAAAATTATATTGAAAAGTGATTAAGTACTTCAAAAATGTCATTTGATCTAGGAATTGGGTTTTTAACATGAAGCTCTGAATGTGGCATAACAATGTCAGCACTCCATCTACTTGGGTGATTTACTCCTTCAATTTTTTTTACATTGTGAGCCTTCTCATTTGGGGGCTGCAGCTGACGAGAGCAAATTTCTGTTCAGTGCACTAGGAAGAAGAGCAGGAATTCCTTTGTCTTTGTAAGGCAACTCATTTCACCTGCATTTCAACATTTACTATTCAAATAATACTGAAGGAAAAAATAGCTCCCATTAATTAATGAGAAAGAAATGTTGACTGTATTTGAAGAACCTCTGACCAGAAGGAAATTTAAACAAATTTCAAAACATGCATTAATAATCAGAAATCTATGTGTTAAAGTAAGCCATTGTAGCAGGGTTGTTTCTGCAGGTTCATTTGCAACTTTATTCAGTAGTGTATAGGTAGTACAGGTGAGAGAAGGTATCTGAATGAATTAATGTTGGGGTGCATAAGGATACTAAGGGGAAAAAAGATGTCTTGGCCCTCAGAAATTAAATCTGAACCCATGTGGAACTTTCTAATAGGGCAGGAAAATCTGATCCCTTTCAAGACCAAAACAAAAGTTGAGAAGGGCACATGTGTTGGTGGCTTTCAGGCAGTTTCAGTGTCCAGTATTACAGAAAAAGGTCTTCATAGTCAAACACCTGGAAAAGTTTGTTAGTTTTCAAAACATGATGTGAGGAAGTAGTTTAATAACTTATTGTGGGTAAATCAGTATATGAACATGTACTGTAAATTCTGTCAGCAGTTTGATCATCAATGCTGTCTGTGTTTTCGTAGCAGGTAATTTTGTCAATATAAATTGACAAATTGCTTTCATTATATTTTGGGGCATGAGATTCAAGCAAAAGAGAGCAAGAATATGTCACTTCACCAGTGTAATTTCCTACTAGTCATGGTCCTGAGAGCTTGTCTCTGGTAGATCTGATGAGGGGAGATAGTTAATTTGGCTTTCTGAAGTCTTTTTAGCTTAAAGTGCTTCATGCAGAAGAGTATAATTTTCTGTTTGACTTTCATCAATAGCATTTGTATTTGTATGTCAAAAGCAAGTAGTGGGAAGAACAAAATAGTTACCAAATGGAGATTTTAAAAGTGATACTTAAAATGTTTTTTGAAAAATTTCTTCTTGCTCTTGCTCCTTCTTCCCCTTTAAGCACAAATATAATTTTTTTAAACTGAGAAGGCAGATTGGAGCACTTTTCTATTACTGGAAAGTACACAGAATATAGTGGTTACATATTTTTGAGGGCAGGAAGTTTGGGACAGTCTTGCTGAGAGGAAGTGGGAAGTCCCAAGATGTTTCTTTTTCTTTCTTCCCTGGCTCTTCTGAGGAATGTCAGCCATCTGAAGTGAACTATGCATGCTCTGAAAGTAAAACTTTTGCCAAAGTAGTTCTGCAGACTGTACAAATAAACCCTATGTGGCAGAAGGATGCCAGAGAAAATCTACGATTGATGATGTTTACTGTCACTTGCTTCAGCTTTATAGCATTACCAAGACCCCTCTAAAAAGAAGAAATTCTTTATTTTTTGATGTAAAGATTCTGT
The DNA here is from genome assembly GCA_013400955.1 of Drymodes brunneopygia. NCBI lineage: Eukaryota > Metazoa > Chordata > Aves > Passeriformes > Petroicidae > Drymodes > Drymodes brunneopygia. The sequence continues at coordinate 3,005 of VZTZ01030477.1, read as the reverse complement.
TTTGCATTGCTAAGGAATTAAGTGTGGGAAAGAGAAGGAGCAAGACACTATCATTTATTTCACCCATCAGTGAGCAATACTTTTGAGGCAATAAGCAGATTCTCCTATAGCTGTGCTCAGCATGTTGGAAAACAAATAGCACCAAGCCTCCTTTCCAGCACAGAAGGCAGAAAGCAGAGTGAAAAGAACAAAAAAAAAGTGTCTAGCCTGGCAGTGTTACCAGAGTAAGAGAATCAGGAGAGGGAGTGATGGAGAGCACAGGGAAAGACTTGGAAACTGAGTTATTATTTGGGAATGTGTAGAGAGGCTTTTAATAGCGTGTCTCTTCGGGTTTTTCCTTTCTGAATCATGTCCCACTATTCACGGACAAGTCTGTGAGGAAAAATATCCTGCAACCTTTGTGGTTTACATGTGAATGGAGGCAGCTGGTGGGAGTCATGCCAGAGGTTGCTGTTCTGCTGTCCAAAGCAATTGCCTCTGAATTGCTTGCAAGGATTGAGCAAAATGGAGCTGGTATTGCTTTATGAAAAGAAGTTTCTTTGAAAAAAGGTGTTCTTGTGATTGCGATGTTGTGTGTCTTTCAAGCACACAATGTATCCAATCAGTGCCTTATTTAACGACCAAAGAAATATTGATACTATGTTATTAAGGGAAGCAGAATCAAAATGGCTATCTTTCAAAAAAACCCCAATTTTTGATGGCTGTCCCAGTCTGCGGTCTGGGTTGTAGGTTGTGAGGCTGTATGCAGTGTTCCTCCCTCTAGATCAAACTAATAAATGACCTGCTTCTCATTCCTATTTGGAGGTAATGTATTCAAGTAGCACTGGGATACACACTGTGTTTTGGCAAGGCCATTTATTGTCTCCACCAGTGATTGCTAGAAAAAGTAGTTTATGCTGATGGTAGATTTTCAATCCCATGCCCCCTGAGCTGTCTTCAGTTGATGAGCTAATTAATTGGTGGAGAAAAATGGTGCTGGAACCCTTGCTGCAAAGCACCATGAGCATCCTTAGACGTGGAGGTGAATCGGGTATGCAATCCTAAACAAACTGCTCATTGCTGGATCTGTGTCAACCCACAGCAGCTGCTGGTTTTGAACTTGGGAACACTTAGGCTTGATTGATTAACTACTAAAATGATGTTAGCAGTAGGATTTGGGTATATATCAAGCACCTGATAGGAACACACTATAAATGTAGGCAGCTGCAAACTGGTGTCTGATCTCAGCCGCGCTGAGATGAACGGGATGTACTCCAAGTGAGGTTAAGTGAAGCGTCCTTTTTCCCATATCTGCACAGATCAGTCATATTCATAGGCATTGGATAAATTTGTGGTTGGAGCTGCAATACATAAAATCCTTTAAGATACCTGGTTGTCAGAGTCTGAATGTCAGGGTGGAAATGTGGAGGGTTGCAGTCTGTGCATGTGCATCCCTTTGCTCCTTGGTTTCTGTGCATCTATCCAGTGTTGGCTGGTGCCACAGGTTCAGAAGCATTTGATGAACAATAAGTCCAGATAATTCTTTGTCCTTGTATTTCATTACCACTGTATTCATACAGTGCTAGAAGGTACTTTCTCCCATTGAGAAGTCTGTAATGGCAGCCAGCTGAATAAATTATTTCTTTGGCTGAAGAGGTAAAGGCTTTCGAACAGAAGTCCTGCCTTCAAACCTGGGCAGCAAATGTTCCGTACATGCCAAGTGCATGTTTGTGCTTTCCCTCTCAGATGTGGTAATTTAAAATGTAATCATGTGAAGGATTGTATTTATTTTACTCATGTGTTACTAATCTGTGTAATTTAACAGCAAGTAGGGACATAAACTTCATTGAGATCCAGATGATAAACAAAAAAAAATTGGCTGAGGTCCCTCCTCTCATTCTAATATTGAAAGCAAAAAGTGGCACTGGGAAGCACAAAACTTGATTACAAAAGCTGTTATTTTTTGCTGATTAGTGCATTATAACCTGGGGTGATGTTGCAGCAGTGTTAGAAATGGTCTTCCACTTCTGCAGTCTCTGTGTCTACTGTGTATTTAGTCAGATTTATTTGGTTGGTTTGTTTGCACTGGCACTTAGGATAAAAAATAATCCTTTGGATGACCAAGTGCCTTTTGCCTGCTGCTGGGAGCAGAGTGGTGAGTGCCTCTTCTGCAGCTGGAGCAGGAAGTCAAAGAAGCCAGCTGAGTTCCTCAGGTCTTCATAAAAATGAGGAAAAAGATGTTTTTTATGTACAACTCAGAGTTTCTTTTTGGTGCCAGCTCTCACCCATTCAGAGAACTCAGCAAAACTATGGTGTTTGATTTGGCAGTATTTATTTGAACTTTTTTATACTTTTGTACTAATTAAAATACTTTTGATGTAGTGTTCATTTTAAGGAATTGATAAAGTTTCATTACAGCTGTGCTTATGAGATGATTGGAGAGGAGGAGTCAAAGAAACTAACGTTACCCACCTGTTTCAACCTTTAGGTGTTTTTAAGCTGACTCTTAGATTCTGTATGTTTTTTGACAAAATAGTCTGATTACCTTAAAGCATCTCTGCACAACAGCAGCTCAGTGTACAATATTTGTTATTGCAAAGTCAGCCCTATAATGGTGGGGAAGTTCAAATTGTACTTGTAACTGATCTGTATATCTTTCACATGTGTCTTTTGACTATTTAGATGTAACATCTAGATGAAAGTAAATGAATAAACAGATATACCTACATATAGTAAATCTTATTATGGTATAGACATACAGTACCTGTAAATACCTACCACCACTGGCACACAAAACTTTTTAAAAAACACGCAGACATTAGTGTAGATATCAGGTTCTCCTGGTTTAAGTCCCAGTTATAGAAATGTGTAGCTCCGTGTGTTCTGTACCAATGAATGCTTTAATTTTGGGGAGAAGGCTGCACTCCTTCTAATGTGCAAATGTGTGAATCTGTTTTGAAAAAAAGTTACTCTTGTTCTTATATTTAATAAGCAGTGCCTGGTAAATAAATGTCTTAGGTTACAAT